>JAQGBW010000452.1:0-41611 GCA_034698625.1 Julus scanicus | reverse complement strand
CTTGCCTCTCGATCCTAAGATGCTGGGTTCGCTCCCAGGTCGAGGTCGGTGGGAATTTTACGGATGGGAGAAATTCTCTGAGTGGCGGCTCTTTCGGATGAGAGTTTAAACCCAGGTCCGGTGTTGATTGTAGCACCTTAAAGACCCCTCGAGAGGGTGGAAGTCCCCCTCGTAGGCTAAATTCCCAGGTAGGTGTTGAAGGTTCATCCCCTGGCGTTGGTATTTAGCCCTCGTGTTCCAGAAATAGGCCAACGTTAAAAATCAACCAAACAATCAAAACAAACAACATTCTCTTTTAGGATACTGTAGTATAAATTTCTAAAATTTGTTACTTTTTCTTGAGATTATTATATTAGAAATAAAAGCTAAACCATCCATTCTTTTGTTAGTTTTCATTTTTTTTTGTGGCTAAAACGATTACATCTCATTTTAATAAACTACATAGATGTACTATCAAATAACGAACATTCCTTGTAATTTCACCTGGTAAATAATTGTACGTGTAGTGGCTACAGGTTGTAAAGGCATTGTAAACAACATACTCGACTAAATTTAGCAAATGCGTTTGTTTTGTGCATGTTCTTCCTTATCTAGAAAATTCTTCCCATTATGTTAATTTGATAGTAGAACTGCATAAATATTCAGCTAATCTAATAATTTTGTCTTGCATCAGGAATTTCTTTGATAGGTCTGATATTGCTTCACATTCTCTATCGCGAGACATGTTGCTTCGATTGAAATTAGCGGAATTTTCATTTATTAAACCCAAGCATGTGTATGCTAATCCTTACAAATTCTACGGTACATCCAAGAATTTAATTTGTTCACGATGTTTGATGGCAAGTAAATGGAACGCTGCTTTTGTACATCAGTTTGAATCATCATCATCATCATCATCATCTTGAATTTTTCTCAAAAGAGACTAAAGTAGTTTTTTTTTGTCCTGCCAATAATATTTTTTCTTGGACCTGATGTTTCTGCATAAATTAACGTTCGAGCACTATGAGGATATCAACACGGATATGACAATCTTGCTTTATCGCTTCATTCTGTTATCTGGTACATGGGACATACAGCATGGCATCTTCAAATCCAATGTTGAATTAGCTTAGAACAAGACTGGTGAACCATAATTATAAAAAATAAATCTTACGCTTATTTTCCAAATTATTATTTTCCATTTTGCTCAAGAATTTTATTTGTGCAACAGAAAATAAAAAACTTAATTGACACCACTGAGCTTTGTTTCACAAACCCAGGAAGGATTTTCTTTGAATAGAGTCAAAAATGGCTTCTTTTGGATTAAAAGGGCTGGACCATATGCGAATGCGACATCTGGGTATTGCTGAACCAAAATAAAGCTCATTTGAAAAAACAACTGCTATAACAAACCATATGCTACAGTTCTACACAAGATATTATTAGTTGTTTTTCCCCCCAATTAAACACAGTTTTACAACGTATCAGAACTGCTTAAATGTACTTAATATAGCATAGTTATGGTCTTTTAATTGTGTTATTTTTTCGAGGAACCCTTAACGGGACACCATGGAATCCCAATGTCCGAGGAACAGTATTTGGGAAACACTCTGTCGTAGAACAATAATTTTGAACAAATTTTGGCATAGTTCAAAATGAAAACCGTTGATCACCGATTGGCAATCTGCAGATATTTTAGAACTACAGGTGTTTGTATAATTTGAGTCTTTTTTACTCAAGTTTAAAAGAAACAGTTCTGAATGGTACTAGCATAACCCCTTCATAATATCACAGATGCTATGAAGCATGCAGTTGATATTGTTCAACAGTGTGCTGATTTCGAATCACAGCTTTAAAAGCAATTTGGGAACTCGTATTGCTAAAAAATACCCGAACTTTTTTAGATTTCAGGTAATGGTACTTTTGACGACCTTGTTTTAAATCGGCTTGACAACACACGAACGCCCTTATTGGCTAACCCACATATATCGATTCAAGGCACATTTCTTTGATTATGTCGTCTTCGAATTTATTGAATAAGTTGCATCTTGGAGCTGTTTCCACGCTGCACTCGTGTTCGTAGTTCTTCGTTGACCTTCACCTGTTTATTTCATCATGATGGATTGATATCAGAAAAGGAAGCCCCACCAGGATTGCGTGTTTGCAATCATTAGGAACAATTTGTGCTATATTTTCACTTCTTGCTTTCACTTTTTTTTCACCGTATTTTTTGTGCTCTATATATTTTTGCTTTGGCCGGTGAACTCTTACAAAGTCCCAGCACACGTTATTACATCTCCCGTTGTGGCTGTTTTGTACATTAGTACATGAATCAATTTCGGCACAAATGCTGAAATAAACAAGTTTTTTCCCCCTTCCCCCATACGCCTCCTATTTTCCAATGTCGCTCTCCATGGAGTACCCATCCGGAGGACAAATTGAGATGCACTTTGTTAGAAAAATAAGCCAACTCGTACGTATGCATATTGATACAGGTATTCGGTGTAGGGCATTGCTTTTATCTCATCATGGAAATTTTATAGAGCAGAAAATCGGAAACACGCGAGTGAGTATGTGCATACCGCCATCGGAAATGGCTGGGAGAAATGAAATTTTCAATGAACCAATGTACAGTATTTGTACGGGGTCTTCTAATTTTTGGCAAATATCGTAGGTTGACTGGGAAGATTCAAACCCGAAAGATCCTCCCAGTCAACCTACGATATTTGCCAAAAATTAGAAGACCACGAACAAATACTGTACATTGTGTAGAACTTGTGTAGAAATTCTAAATTGAACTCTTTTCAATAAATAGTTTGTGCATGGGGAGGATGTATTACTTATAACCAACAAAAAGTTTCGATTTCAACATCCAAAATGCGTTGAAAGTAACTCATAATGTGGTATGCTTTTTTTTCTGTGGTGGAACTTCAAAAGAGGGCCACAGATAATTTTTTGAAATTTAGACATTGATATTTCCTTCTCCACATTCAAATTTGCAGTAAATCGTACACCTTCATTGGCAAAAACAGTGTTAGGATTTGTCAGAAATCGGCTCATGCACGATAGAGGATGGCAGAAATGATGGTTCAGCGGATTTTTAATCAGTCCACGCGCGTGCGCACATTCACATACGCCGAAAAAATGCGTTTCCGGCTGTATCTGCATGCCTCTTTTTTTTTTTTTTTTTTTTTTTTTTTTTTTTTTCGTAAATGATGGTACGTAGTGTTTTACAACCGGTGTGCCTTGAAAGTTTGTTGAAGGTCGTAAGTCGAACAGTGGTACTTACGACCTGTACCATGATGTTTTATAATATTTAACATTATGATTTTTCTGTTTTTATAACTTCAATGGCTCATGTCCAAAGCGGGATATCCTTTTTAGCGAATTTCAATTTCGTTCGACTCCATGCATTAATGTTTTTTCTAGTGATTGCTTGTTGGCACATTTCAATAAGCACGTATTTTTTTCTCCCCTCAGCCGCCTCCTTTAGTTGTTAACCTGGGTGTTCACTTTTCCTTGATATGGTCGATTTTTCTGTCATTTTTGTAATTGCGATATGGCAAAAAACAAGTTTCCAATATACATACGTGCTCTCTGTCATTGCTGCTTTTTTCGATATCACTAGCCTCTTGTTTCATGGCGTTACGTTCTATTTGGCTTAATAATCAACACATTTTCTCAATTTACTGCCGATTCGCATGTCTGCTTGACATAATGTAATGTTGAATCCATGGCGTGCCGACTTTCTTGTGCCATGTTAATGCCATTGTTACAGGCCCTAATGAAGTCCAATCTTTGAATCCGTCGGCCTTAATGCCTCAACGGATGGATGGATTTTCTTATCGTACGCAGTTTGGGCGTGTTTCTGTTTGAGTTTTGAAAACGATGCGTGCCACTTTGTAGTTTGCCACTCAACTTGGCAAACGGAGGATGAGTTTTTCAGATGCTGCACTGCTGAAAACTATTACTTCAGCATTCTGCGTGTGAAACTCTTTATTGAAATTCCGTGGCCAAGCCCCCACTGTTTTGCTACAAATTTTCCAAATACTAAAGTAGGAAGACGAACAGCTGAGTTCTTGAGTATGAAGTAACTGCCCCTCGTCCATTGGTGATTTGATAGTAGTTACAATTCATTATGGTCGCACCCTCTTTACCAATAATTCGATCTGGCTTGTAGAATCGGATAAAAAGCTCCAAAAGCGAGCTATGGGATTAATACTTTTATCATGTACGCCCTTCTAAAAGCCCCTCATTACCGTCACAGCGGGCGTGTTCATCATTCAACGGTTAAGAAATGCAATGGGTTTTGTTCCCGGAGTTTTGTTTTGTCCGGCATAGTTCAGGAGGTATTGATGGGGGCACATTTTCAAGTATAACCCTACAAATTATCCTCCAAATTTAATGATTGCTGGTAACATGGGTGAGTACTATTTTCAAACCTTTGAGGACTTGGACTGAATGTTTTAAATGGATTATTCAATTTTGTAGCACAATTAAATGCCAACAACTACTGCAGTTTGGGTTGCGGATAGACTACCGTACTGGCTTTAGTGAATATTGACATCTTTGACATCAGGGGTACTCAAACGAGCTTTTCACATGGGCAGTTGTGCTATCTGCATTTGGCCCACATATGGTGCACATGTGCATTAGAGTCAAGCAGCTCTGTCAAGGTTCACAAGTTGAGTGTCTTTTATGATCAGCTTTGTGTGAGCAGCTTGCGCAGGCCTGCCAAGCTAGACTGCAAGATCAACCTCCTTTTTCTCCAGCACTTCTGCAAGCCCTATTGCAGTAGGTCCAGCCAATTAGAAAGCGTCGTTTTAAAAGCTGGGTCAGCATGGTGACATATACTGTGGCCCCGATTAGCTGGTTAACTGGCAGACATGTGCGACATATTTGGGTTCTGTTTGAACACGTCTGTTAAGTTCATATATATAACAAGCTCAAAGAGCATACAGCTCATCAGAACACACCTGAGAAGCTAGCTGAAACAAGACCGCAAGGGGCCAATCAAGCTGATTCAATAATATGGCGTTTCAATAAAACCCTCCAATGTCTACATCCCCGGATACAGGCCAGATTCGAACAATCGAATAGCCTGGCGCGCTATATTGAATCTTTTGTAGCAAAACAGACAACGCTTAGACATTATAGCTGCTGTCATGTTGCGATCATTCACTTGTTGGTTTTCTAATCAATAATTATTTACATTTATTCATTCATTATTAATAATTTGTAATTGGATTTTACTAATTGTGTTATATTTCACAAGATTTACTGTCCGTTTCAATGCTATGTGTTGCGGCAGTAGCGAACTAACCAACGAAGTTTCTCAATTACACTGCATATTCCACAGTCAGCAATTCAAGTGAAATTGCTATTGTTTCAGCACATCTCCTGTTTGATAGCAAGGGCAGGAAGCAGATGGTCTTGGGACAACTGAGTTAGGCATCTTCGAGTTTGCCGTTAAATTCAATCTGTGGATTGGTTTAAACTTGGGACTCAGTTTCTGTGAAATGTGAGCTGTGGACTCATGGCCACCTCTGTTCATCTCGCTTTGTTTGCCATGTGCCAAGGCCAACGTTTATGTTATTGGAGCAAGCGAGTCCTATTAATTACCTGAAAAGGTTTGCGATGCTTTTATGAGTTTTTGCTGGTGCGTCTGAAATTCTAGTGTTTGTAGTTTTCTGCCATAATGTGTTGGTGTGCGCTTTCATGCATTGTTAAATAGGTTAGGATGCGAGCTAATCTGTGACACTTGAGATATCCCATAAGCTCACTACTCGTCACAGTTTACATGCCGTTAGATGGCGGTGCATATCTAGTAACTTATTTATTTTTTGGAAATACCGCCAACGTTGTCTTTGTTGTCCCAGACGATTGCTGATAGATAACACGTTGAGGAAGAGCAACGACCTGAAATGGCCCTTATGCACATTATCACGTGGCTATTACATTTTCTTCATGAAGAGAGCAACATTTGTTTCAATGTTGAGAAATGATTGTAACATACACAAGTCACGTGATTATTCCTGGATCCAGTTCCACACCAACTGTGGCGTAGGCACCCTGGACATGTCATTTTCACGTTGGACATACTGTGATTTTAATGATTGTCGAGTTGGTGGAATAGTTGTTATGCGCACTCGGGTTGTTTTGTTTTATCTCGGAGAGGAAGCATAAAACAGATTTGAATATATCAATCTTGACTTTTCTAAGATTATATTTGCAGAGTTAGAATCTCTAGACGTTCATATTCCAACAAGTAACCAAATAAGATATGACTAAAGCATTTCTGAAATCAGTCAATTTATAAAATGAATAACTTGTTTTTTTATTTTAATAAAACTCTCCAGGCCAAGTCATCTTGAAAGCAATGGCAAATATGCTTGTAGATATATTGAAATTGCTTCGAAGTTTTCAGTTTTTACTTCATCGCCATTGATTCAAGGTCTTATGCATCCGAGTATTTGATAAACTGTGTACGTGTACTTTATATGCTCCATGTAGTCGCACAAGTTTAATTAACTTTGTCCTAGGATGAGCACATCGTTTGAAATTGTATTAGTAAATTAGGTTGGCCTAAGATATCTCCTTAGAGAATTACATTCATGAAACTAGATTTGATAGATCTCTCTGCAGGCATTCTGGATGCTTATATAACCAGCATAATTTTGATGACATTTCTGTTTGCCTTTCGCTTCGTTTTTTCTCCTATTTGATCCAATTTTAATGAATGTTAATCTGAAATTATCCAGCCAAGGTCATGAATAAAAGAAAACTCAATGATGTTTACTCCAGCTCGTTTTAAGCAAACAGAAGTATTGGTTATTAACAAGTGCTATGAAATTTGGAAACTACTTCGGCATTTTCTGCCTGTTTTTACATTAGATTTGTAAAGTGCTTTGGATATACAGTTACTCCGTGGCATTTAGTGATATCTAAGCTACTTGTGTCGTTTTTTTCTCTATACTGTTAGAAGTGTGCACGCTTTCAATGTTATAAAACAATTACACCTTTGTTTGTCTTGGAATCCTTTCGTATGTCTGCTTTGAATCTGACCTCCACCAAATACATTTCAGCACCTATTTTGAGTGGATTCAGTCTTCCAACAGATACGAACCAAGTAACGATGGGAAGTATTTTGCTAATGGCTTTTAAATGCCAGTTTATTGATTTAGAATTAATTGCAACGTCGATTGGCATGTAAACCCACGATTTCACCAACTCTTAATGCAGCTCTTTTATTGTAATGGACTTTCGGCTTTTTTTACTAAGACCATTAGAATCTTTAAAACTGTTGCCTGAAAGGTTCTTTCTTTCCAAGCAATAGACAGAGAAGAAAAAAAATATGCTGGCTGTGTTTTCATCCAGAGTATTTATTTATTCTACCAAGTTCAAGGAGATGAATTACATGGATTTAAGATCAAATACTGGATTTTGCAGTTTATAAACCCAATAACATACATTCCAGATAAAAGGTGTTCTTTTGTACAAACACTAGTTACTTAAATCTAGATTTAATAGGTTGGTCTTTTTTTATGTAAATGTCTTAAAACAACATTTGAAGCTCAAATTTGTCATTTTGAATTATTCTTGAGTACTTGTTGTTTGTTGGAATTAAAAAAAACTTAGTTACGTTACATAGCACAACTCTTTACATTTAGGGTAAAATCTTGTATAACCAAAATCAGCAAGATGTGCAATGATTTTTATCTTCCTATTAGATGTTGCTGAAAACGTGATTATCCCAAATAATAGTCTTAAGTGATTCACTGCAATTGGTCCAAAGTTGATGTATACGTCTGAAATTTTCCATTAATTAGTTTATGGCAGCTTCCATTTGGCATAGTTCTTGAGCCAGTAGGGTTGCATACCAATGAGCCATCCAACTAGTCTGACTGAACATTGTCAATCGCAACAGAATTAGTGTCATGAGAAACGCCATCTTGATTTCACAAACCTCGACAACTCAGAATTCAATTCTGACTCAGTTCCCAACGGTCAACATGGTAATGCCACATGGTGATGAAGTTATACACCATTAAGTTTGCTGCCGTTGTTGCAACCAGTCACAACACTTGTGTCACCTGATGGCAGTTTGCATCAATTGTATTTTGGCCACATTTCAATTTTGAACTTATTTTTCTGTTTAAAATTGGGTTTTAATATTACCATCGCTTTAATCGTAGATGGGGGGCTAGCTTTGGATTTCGACCCGGTGCACGTACGTGATATTTGGACTCTAGTTTGAATTTTTAAACCGAGCTGTTACAATATCCATTCTGGTCACGCAGCACATTGACGCACATCTTGCAACGTGGAGGGAGAATGCACTTCTCAGTGGAAGATTGATTGTTTTATTTATCAATCTGTTCACATATTGGCAGTATCTTTTTAATATTGCAGAGTGCCAGATTTCTGTAACAAAGTCTCCTCATTGCATGTCCATTCATATCCTGTAATTCCTCGAACATGGAGGAGGAGACTTATACTTTTTTTCAAGCTTTCGCTGCTGCATGTGTATACAACGAGCAGCACAAAAGCTTTGAATCTTTTCAGATTGGGTTTGCGTTTAAGTATTTCCCACGAGGGTTAAAAAAAAGATTGATAGATAGCATTCTAAACTAGTACGGGGAACGCTGGATGTACCTAGTGGCAGCCGATGGAAGAAAAAAAAAAGCTTCAATTTCCACTCACTTCTGGTCGTCTTTCTTGGATTGAAATCAGCAGTGGGAGCAGAAGAGGTTTCAAATGTAATTAAATAGCTTCCATTGGGAATGTGGATCATGAACATACCCGACTTCTCCGCTACACTTTCGGAATTGTTGAGACCAGGACGAATGCCGTATTTATGGGCTTTTGCGCCTGCCTGGCCTTCTTCTGCTTGCTAGGCTTTGTGAGCGCCATTTTGTTCATCGAAAAATTTAAGCCAGAAACGAATTTTATGCCACTTGGGAATACATTCCCATAAAGCGTTTTATCATGTCGTCGGGCTACTCAATGCTTCACTTCAGCTCTTCATTTTTTGCGCTGTTGCTCAATCTGCATGCATGTCCGAAATGTTGGCTTGCTGGTACATGAATGAACTGAGCAATATACAGAAACCCCATCTTAATGCGATTAAGAAACATACGCTTGGATGATGGGATGGAGTCTTTATTTTAGAATCAAATTGCTATGAGTATAGTTCTTATCCCTTTTTCCAGTGGGATAATTAATGACCATTTACATCAGGGCATTTACATGCCTCTGGAGCAAAGTTGCATATTTTTCAGAGATTTTATGGTATTCTTGATTTCTAAACGGTGTCATTATTCAGTCTCACAAGTTGTCCAGCATTCTTGTAATTCGTGTTAAACACCAATTTATGCTGAATTTTCTTGTCCGCTTCGGGAAATTTGTGTTAATAAGAAAAAATTCTACTGAACAATTGGTCCTTGAAGATGTAAGGAATGAGCCTCGAAGTTCTTGAAATATGCCTGCATCTTTTATAGAAAATTTACTGGACAATTTGTCCCACAAAAGTGGCTTAGATTCAATTCAATTTATTCACTTCCTACCAAACATTATTAAGCATTTCTCAGCAATGTTGCACAAATCGGTTTTACTTGTGACATGTACCATGGTATTCTGCTACACGCATGCTTTTGTTTATTAAGCCACCACTTTCGAAGTAATTATATAGCTGTGAATCGATTCTTGATTAAGTTCAACTTCATTAGTGGTGTGGAAAGCCGAAACATGGCATGAGAATGGTCTATTGCACTAAACATAATTTATATTACCGAAATAAGCTAATTTAGTGACAACGATCGTATCTAATGAAATACATTACATTACAGTTAGGGTTATCTTATGGAACATTATATATGAATGATATTGAGAAGTAGTAATCAAGAGCTCTTCATATTTATTCTATATTGGTTATCTTCAAAACTTTTTAAAATGTGTGCTTTGGTTACTTAATAATTTAATCTCATTAATAAATTAGTGACTTAAATTATCTTTAGATGAATAGATGTTGTCATCGATGAGCTAGAGAAGGCTGATGTTGAATTCATCGTATGGTTATGATTTGTGGTGTTGACATCGCTTGACTGCGTTTGCCAAGTCCATGGTAGAAGTTGTTTACTCTATCCTACCGATCCAAGCGAAATTAAATCAAAATACAACTGTAGTGCAGTTATGGCGTATTCCTGCTGCATCTAATGTAATCCTCTATGCTATTTGCTTCAAACTGGCGTGCTTGAGAATAATAAATGAGCAGGCAATGCTATCTTATTTCGGTTTTGTTTGAATAGGTGTCAAACTAAAAAAAGTTGTTCGTTTGCTCGGACAGTTCTATAAATTACTAATCACTTCATTCCGTTTTCTGAAGTTGCTCTCGATGAATTTTGCAATGCTTTTAAAAGAGCATCATGTCTTCATGTTAAAGGGTTGTTTGGCCTTACAGATGATGACATTAAAAGTAGCAGTGCTTGACCGCTAGATGCTAGGTCTTGACACGTGATAGCCTCGTTGCTTTCTTAAAAATAATTCTCCAAACATTTTCTGTTGATTTTTCGAAGTTATTCGATGTAATAGTCTTGATCATGTAGCAATTGAACAGTGTTTTATTCTATCCATTGATTTCAGCTAATTCAGGGTGTTCAGTAACGTTGAAAATCTCGAAAGTATGGAAATGTGTTTGAATTTTTGGTATCTCTGAATTAAGTTGGGAATTTCATGTCCTTGTCTGCATAAAATTTCATTTATTTCAAACTCTAGAAATCTTTTCAGGCTCTTTGCAAAATATTGTTAATGTGAGACTACTATTTTGAGAGGAGGCCTGACAGTTGGGTAATGATTTGAATTGAATATAGCTAGCGCAATATTATTCTGCTGGAAGTGTTTTTCAACATTTTGTTGTTGTCTATTTTTGAACTCAATATTTTAATTTTCTAAAAATAAGGAGAGTATGACAAGACATGTGTTGTTTTAAAGTTTTGAACTCAGTCTGACCTGGTTTTATGACTGACTTGACGACGGTCTAAAACGTTAGTGTATTGAGAACAAACACCTGCTTATTTATGAAAGACATAATCTATATAAGATCAATTCGATATTTTGTCAGTTAAGTAAGCAAGATTTTTGAAACTAACAAGTTAATACATGCACGAACAGGAATTATTCGGCACAAAATGAGCTTATTTTCATTTGTTTGCTTGAATCATACCATACGAGTTGATATGAATAAAGGTATCGCGCTGTTGTTTTAACATTGGTTATATTTTTATACATGTGCTTTCCAGTCAAAGAAATGCAAAATTCACCAAATTAAAATCATGTCTTTTGAGCGGATCTTCGTATTTGCAGTTCTGATGCAAGTTATTAATTCATTAAATAAATGAAATGAGCAAAAGGCTAAAGGCAAAAGATGCAGACTTTGTTTATCCATTTAAATCTTCCGTACTAGATTGACTTTGCGTTGGTAATGCTATGTTTATGTCAATATTATAGGTATGCTGTTACATGAATTCCCTTTTGCATTTGAGCCTTAGTAGAACAAAACTTAAACTAAAAATATTCAAGTGTTTCCTCAAATTATCAATCAATTATCTAAGTCTTGCCACCAAAATCTCTAATTACGAGTTAGCAAAAAATTGTTTAAATCGAACAAGTGTTAGTGCAAGTAAGTGGCAAGTAATTCTGGGCTTTTGCTGAGAAGCAATATTTGTCTACTGTTTGGACCTCTGTCATACATTTGGCAATGCACGAAAGAATACTGTTATGAATCTTCATAGACTTGTCATCGATTTATTTTTAAATCTGGGATGTCGATGTTTTTTTGCGGCACTAAAATCAATGACACGAAAATCGATTTGGTCGAATGGGTATTTTCAAAGAAAGAAAAAAAAATTCACTTGAAACTGGCATTTCTTCTTATTTTGACAGCTCTGTCGACATGAATGTACACATGTCCTGAATCCAAATTGAATGTCAGCCTTGTTTTTTTCTCCCTTGGCCAGAGTATTTCTGGATACTCTTTCTGTTCATAAGATTTTGAAGAAGTGATGAATGAAGGAAGCTTATTTTATAATTAGACCCGATGGCCATGGTTGTGCATACTGGAGACTGAACCATCCTTGTAACATCATAGCTCTGACAATGGAGGACTTTTTTAAGATTTGCAGGATAAATGTTTGCCAATTACTGCTTCATTTCTTTTTTTTTCTTTTTTTTTTGCTGGTAATGCGATATTCCGAAATGCATTGCTAAATAATTAGTCAGGGAATACTGTGTGTGCATGCATCGATTGCTTACAATGCACACAAGCATCATTATGAATAAGAAATGCCAAAAAAACAAGCATCTCGCATGTCTTTAGTAGTTTCGTGATCATGAAATGCAGGAATATTTAGTTAAGATACCTTGTTAGCATTTCATCTAATTTATGGTGTAGCAATTTTTTAAAAAAAACTTCATTGATATCATATCTATCAAGAACAAGTGCATGTATTTGTGAATTCCCCAGGCTGCTTGACAAGCTTCATTTCAGAAAACCGCACTATATAGCAACCCTTTTAGCATTGATTGGTTTCCACTAAAGCATTTCAATTTGTTGGCATTCCTTTTACTGAATTATAAAAGCGTATTTGGTGATGCAATGGTTTGAATGTGCGTTTCCCAAATTTCGTTTCCATTCATTGACTAATTGCGTGGTTCATCTTTTGCATTTATTTGATGCAATTCTGAGTTGCTTATCTGGCATGCAGCCATATTTAAATTGAATTTAGGAAACAGTTGAAAAGTTTTCAAGTACATTATTTGCACTTTTTTGACGGTGATACTTTTGAATGAGATGCAGTTGGTGTATATTTCCTTTTGGTTCATTTACATGACGCCTTTATGCTGCCAGTTTCGATTAAGTCATTGAAATATTGTCTGTTCCCTATTGACCTACCTGAGATTAAGGTCTATTGTAACATACTCGACAGGTGATCCCACTCATTTTATCCGCCAATCAGTGCTCGGTTTTTCGGATTCCATTGTATTTTTGGTTTTGACCCAAACAACTATAGTTTTCCCCAATGATCATCCCGAAGCTTCATTGAAGCCGTAATTGGCATGCTTGCATGCACTTTAGCTTCCCATAAGAGACCCAAGGAGCCATTTAGCCTGGCAGTGTTTTCAGATTATTGGAACCATTTTGTTATGCTGGCAAATGTCGGCTTTCGATAATTATTCGGCGTAAGGTTTAATGCGTGTTGCATTTCTGTACAACGAAAAGGACTTTTATTAAAAGTCTCTCGGGTGGAGTCTGGGGCTCGATTACTTGCGTTGAGGAAGACATTATGGGCCTACGGTGCTGCTTCCATTAGACTTAAAAGCCAACGCGAGAGATAATAAATTTTATGTATAATTAAATGTTTGTGGATCGTGAATTATATTATGTTGCGTATACGTTAGCTTCCCTCGTGAGTTGCAATGAACTTTTGTTAACATATCCCCTACTAAGCACTAGTACTATATCCTAATGCATTAGCATAAAACAAGAAAGATTGAATTAGTACATGTTTAGTGACTTTAGTCTGATATCATTGCAAGCGTGTGTACATACATCATTAAATTCTTGGAAAGATTGTCTGGTCTTTGAAAAAATCATCCAATTATTCGGCTTTCCTGATTTGGAAACATTGTTTTTGTGATTGTGAAGTATTGGCATTTATAAACAATGCCACTGTAAACATGTTGCTTGAACTTCAATATATTGTGGCAGAAATTGATTGGCACTGCAGTGGAACCAACTGCTTGTCAAATGACAGTCGCTTTTAAAAACGAATACATATATACAGTAGTTGTCACCTATCAAACTACTCATATTTCATCATTTTCAGTTCCAGAATGATAGAGAATGTTTGAAATTGCTTCCTTTAGTGTTATATCATCATACGCCCATTGGACTTATTATGATGATCAACTTTAAGTGCCATACATGTACATTATGAACACTTCAGGGACCTTGACTGCTTGAGCAAACATTTGGAACCGTATATTAGGTTCATTAGCTGAAACGTTTTTCCTTCACAACATGTAAGAAATCTTGCAATAATGGCTTTTTTGTTCTTTCAGGTACCCGACTTCCCTTGTGACGTCCTTGTGTCTATATTGTTCAAGGTAAGCGTCCAGATAATTGCTATAATTGAAATACTTCTATTTCTTCATTCAATATTTGGTTTTGGCTCTTGCGATGGTTGTATGTTTATACGTTACTCCTAAGTTTTAGGGACTCAATCACTGGACAGTTTGCCAATGTCCACACTGATCTCAAGTTGAAAAACTATACGGTATTCTCCTTTCCATACCTGGTAAACAATGATAATAACTAGCCGCAGATACATAGAATTGCAAGATAATTGCAATTATAAAGATAAATGAAATATCGGTGGGCACATATCTGAAGCGCATGTAATCTTATGGAGAAGATGAAGTAGTTCTTGCTGCAGTGCAAACAAGAACCATCGGAAGTTTGTGAAAAGTGGATTCTTCTGGTGCTGTAAACCGAAGAATGCATTGACGACGATCTTTGGTAATTGCAATTTTTTTTCGTTGAATTTTTTGTAAAAATTCCCTTCGCTTGACATTTTACAAATCCTTACTTGGACGATGAGGAAACTGTAACTTTGTATTTATGGGGAATTTAAAGGGATGGGTCTGTTCGTGTTAACAGTGTTAATTAAAATAGTTTTTTGCTCGAAAGTCTGTCGAATGGAATAACATTGTAGCTATAATTCGCCTTCCTAATTACTGTTTTGATGCATTTTTAATAAGAGTGAATTTAGTTGCTGTCGTCAGAACTTAATGGAAAATGAATGTTACATGACACTAATGAGCAAAATGTCTTATTAGAGCATTACGAATTAATATTCATGAGCTTGGGTGTTCTCCTGCGCTACGACGGATCAACATTCCAGCAAATGCGAACCTCTCAGAAATATTTGGAAATGATATTTCATCGAAAACCCAAACTGTCAGCGATGTCACATCCAAAGAGATCTGATTAAATTAATTTGATAAATGAATTAAATTATAACTGCGTTCTATACGCGCTCTCTTTCAGAAATCTATTGTTGTTGGACGTCTGAAATATCTGTGCTCCTTAAAGCTGTTCGTTGCTGAAACAGGTTTCAAACCTACAAGTTTGTGCATCAACAGTTTATTGGGGTGTCAAAGTTTCGCTGGATAGCAGATGGCATTTTGTCCTTGCTTCAGGTTCTGTACATCAACTTGTAAACTACTTATTTGCTTAATCCGATGTCTGCTAGCGTAACATTTAATCCGGTTTTTATGTTAACTACCCTTTAATTAACATAATGGCGTTGTTATCGTGAATGATAAATGCTATTTGTTATAGATTAAATTCGGATATTTTTATCATGATTTTCACTTTTCCTTCTCCCTCTTTCTTTTGGTTGTTTGTTACCTTGACAACGAGGACAGTATCCACATTACCAAATACGAATAAGCGCCAATTAGCATGATGACTGACATGATGTAATAAATGCTCTGATGGTTTTTTATATTTTTTTTTATCAACTTGGAGATGACAATGGGACAGGTCTAACGGTTTCATGTGCCCTGGGCGAGACTTTTGCGCCTCGGCGAATCTTTTTAAAATATCATTTCAGTCACTGGATTAAGGTTAGATTGTGTAACTAGTTAGTTCCTTGTTGTAGCTACCATTTTATTACTGGATTCTGTGTGTGAATTTCCAAAAGCGCCGATGCGTTGACGGTTTAAGCACTTACATTTAAGTTGGAGCTAACGTTTTTACTGGATATTGCTGTTGAATTTATGTACTTTTTTATTAAGTTTCTGAGTCATGGAAGACATTGAAATGAAAGTCTCGAAAAGTGCATCTTGACGTCGCTGGATGTGTTGATTGGGCCTATAGTTTGGTGATTTGAGATAACATATATTATACTGGATTTTACGTCTAAATATATTGAGATTTTCTTGAAAATTTCATTAGTTTTCTTAATGCACGGAAGATATTGAATAAAGGACACGAAAATCTTGAATGTGTGTTGGCTTCCTTTATTAAAACTGGAGCCATCAATTAGTAACTACTTTTTAATATGCGGATGTCTTCCATTAGTTTTTGGGGCATGAAAGACATTGAATCTACTGTAGGCAATTAAAATAATTTTTTTTAAAGACCGTGTGTGGCATACGTAAATCAGTATAATAAGGATGCTTGGGCTACATGGCATTTTCCAATACACAAATAATAAATTTCCCATAATTTTCATTGAGGTTATCCCGCTCACCCTTAGTTTTAGTAGAGGGTCTTTAACACAGTTTTTGTTGTTATTAGGCATGTATGCAACGAGGACTCGTGTTCGAAAAGCGACTGGAATCTTTGGCTCAGAGCTGAATCTATTTTGGTTGGCCCATTATATAAAGTCAAAGCTATGGTGATATAATGTGTAAGGCGCTCTTTTTTGTCTTCATTGCTGGCTCTCATTACTTACTCGTTGGGTTGGCATTTTTTTTTTCTGGTTTTGTTTTAGCTGAGCTGTTCTCATTCTTGGCCAATTTTGTTTTTCGGTTCCACTTTTGTACTGCCTTACTATGCGTTCCCATATGCCTATTGTTTCCCGCGTGTGTTTTACTCCTCTGTATTCCTTCCTGGACTTAAAATCGGTGTGAATCACCTCGGGAATCACGATTCAACGTCTGTAGTGGGATTTCCAAACTCTACAAAAACCATGTTTCCACAAGCGCCTTTTGCAGCAAGGTAGGCCCCGTGTGAAATTTCGGGTATTTTACGGTGCTGCCTCTCTCCTCTTTAATTTCTATTGCATCATCATTCCCTTGATCCCTATTTTTACTGCATGGGGGCTTCTTAAACTGTATGACGTATGCGTCTTAACGTCGACACGTGCTCAACATGAGTAATGCACCGCACTCGAGGAAAATATTTGTTTATAATGCATTTTTGCATACTTTAATTAATAAGTTTCTTGGTTGTAATCATACTTGAAATATTTTTGCTATAAATTCTCGACATCTTGAATAGCGTTTTTTCCTAGCTTGACTTAGGGCTAAATCCACTTCAAGCCAAGCTCTTAGTGCTCATCTATATGCTAACTTGTACAAAGTTTCCAGATGCATACTTTAATTGAATATTTAAATTTGCATCAAGATTTACCAAAGTCACGGAATCGTGTTTATACACAATGATTATCACGTTATTGAGTTATGAAGTATTTTAAAAGATGAAAGTCATCTTTAATTAAAACTTGTAAAATCTTCGTTTTTTAGTTTGAAGTGCTCATCAAAATTACTGGTAATTTCAAATTTCAGGGGGAAAGTTGGAAAACGTTGCATTGACCTGAAATCCTGTCATGGACATTTGAACTGTGTATAGTGTTGCTTAGCATATGCAACAGTTATTCATAAATCCTGGTTACCAGTCATTTACAAAGCAGACGACACAAATGTTTTTTACGCTCCATGAAACTGGGATAAATCTTTGTCATATGGTCAGTATAGTTTCTAGTTTATGATCCATTCTTGCGTGCTGAGCGTAAATATGTAACGTGAGCAAAGCCCATATGCCATTTATGCAAAGTGAAAGATAAATTATAAAATATTCTTTGTTTTATGAAGTAATTGCATGATGGCGCCACCGTCGATGGTAAACCTGAAGGGGAGCACACACAAAAAAAGATCTAAGAAATTCAAATTGGTCACGCTCAATATGCCGTGAGCATTTCTAGAGGACCCTATGATATATCCCTCACGGTTTTTTTTTTTTTCACTTTTAAGCATGCATGTATGATAAGTATAGCATGATGTATGGCTTAACACAGTTGTTGGCTTCATAGGCAAACACGGTTTCTGATGGAGACCGAAGAGAAGAAGAAAAAAAACTCATGTTTTAAGATTAGCAATCATTATTTGGTCGAGATCACTCAGCAAGTCTCGCTCACACAAGAATTTTTCAGCAAGCCGCAATATGTCGGCACTTAATATGCTCCTGGTGTGTTGAAAACCAACGGCCAAATATATGGGGGACAAAATCCAAAAAGCAAGCATGGACGAACGGGCCTCGCAGAATATCAATCGCAACACCTTTTACCAAAAAGTATTGATGAAATGTCAACAAATAACTCATTCGTGCAACTTGAAAAGAAATTTCCAATATATACGTGAGGACAGATTTGGGGGCGAACAGGAGAGGGCTTTATATCTCCCTTTCTGAAATTTCGTTAGATGGCAGCTAAAAAGCGTGACCACAATGCCAATTACGCGAGTAGCTCTTGATCTGACCCAAATTCGTCAAAAGTGATTTCATAGTCAAATTTCTGAGTTCAGGACTGTACGCATCTCAAGAATTGAAATGCTGACAACCTGTTTTGACTGGAGATTAGCATTGGAGGACCTGATACATCCACAATGTCGAATATTGAATAACATTGTGAAGTGAAAATATTATTGAAAATGATATCCACAAATCAAAGAATTGATTCAGAATGGATAGCCAAATGTAACACTGCATTGTGTTCAGAATATAGTTGTTTTGTGTATTACGAAGTGTGGATTTTGACAAAAAACAAAATTATAATGAAAAACAAGCGAATATAAATCGCGCTGGAAAGATTTTGTCGTAATAGAAATAACACTATATCTCGTATTTCCCAATTGGGGATTTCTATATAAAGCTATTTTAAAAGCAATTGGAAAGTTGTCCATGTTGCTCTACAACACTGAGATATGAACCGGCCAAATTTCCTTCAAAGAAAGATGTATCCAACTTTTGAAGAATTTGTCGTGTATCGGAAATTAAGCGACGAAACAAAATGTGATCTAGATTACTTTTTCTCAGGTTTTAAAGCTGAGCAAAGGTTCACAGAAATTGGATGGTTTGGAAAAATTGATCTTAAGCTTACATGTTTAGGTATATCAACTACCCTCAAGAATCCATTATTTCATTTTATATAAGTCACCGTTTTTCAACATTGAGCTAAAGTAAAAAGTTGCAACTTAATGAGAGAAACATTTCACAGTTCAGAATTCCACTTGTGACATGAGAACATTTTCCTCCCAAGTTCAACTTCTGCAAGCAGTTTCAGGTTGCTCTCTGTATTTCTAGTAGTATTTTAAAACAGATCTGGCTCTCCTTTAAAAGCCACAAACTTTTTTTTTAAAAAATACTGCAGTATCCGCGCTATGAAACGCGCATTTTTTGGAGTGTTTTTGCGTGTAACTTTCATAAAAAAAATCCAAATTGGAGCTGTGGAAAAAGGGGGTAAGCACCGTAAGACTGAAATAGATGGCTTTTCTTGTGAGGCCAATCCTGTTTCCCAGTCAATCCTTTGGTGTCACGTCCACTTGGTAATCCAATTGTTGAAACGGATTGGGAAACGAAAAGAAAGGAAGAAAAAGCGAGATGCAATGACGAACGAAAGGCACCCTGGGAATTGTGGTTTTCCTTTAGGCCTAGCACCAAACTCGCTTTTGGCTTTGCTCGTTGGTCTGGAAAAAAACACCAAAACTAATTGGGAAGCTATACAGCAGACGTTTAGTAAAAGTGTCATATATCCCAACATCCCAGAGAAAAAAGCGTTTTCTCTACACTCAATTCTCGGAGATCAGGCGGATTGACCATTGTCCGATAAACTTAAGCACTGGCCAATGGGCAAGGTCTGATTAGTTGCTTGCCTGAGAATCAATCCCAGGCTACTTTTATTGGCTTTACCTGCAAACTTTGACGCTAGAAGTTGGGACTTGTTAGATTGTTTTACTTAGTGTTGATGGACGTTGATTAACCTTAGGTCAGCGATCTGCTTTAATTCACTGATTTGTATGACGCGACATGGTTACCTCAAAAGACATGTCTAAACACATTATTGTTGATTGGTGACGTGGGGATTTCATAGCTGCGGATGGGGCCCTATTCAGTAACTTTTCCACCTCAATCCTTCGAGAGATCCTTGGAGAGGTCAGGAATGAATCTTGAGCCACCGGCCAACCTGTAGTTAATGACTTCACGACCTCGTCTGCTTCATGCCAGTCATTTTTGTGCCTAGAACCACCGATCAAGGGCCAGGCAATTGAAGCTAATGTGGGAGGTTGGGTTAGTTGGGGCCCAAAGTGGTTATCTCCCATCTGCCCCCTTGGTGAGTAAGAAATAATTTAGGCGTTGGTGAGGCAAACCTAGGGTCCCCCCTCTCCAGTCTTGTCTTTTCTGACTCTATTCGCATTTGGTGCTTTGTTAAGGTGGAGTAGTTCTGTTATCTTTTTCACCTGTAATTTACCTGTAAGGGCCAACTTAAGACGATCCTTGGAACTGGATCCCGGTCTGCCTATTGTCCTTTATTTGTTGTGCATTTGCAAGTTTAGTTTATTTATCCTGCAGACTCTTTGCAGGATTAAACCACTATCGTCTGGTCCTTTTTAGCCTTAGTGGCCTTCGGACTCGTAAACCTTACCCAACTAACCAACCATAACTTTTCCACCTGGGAAAAGTAACATTTTCATTATAAAATGGCGTAAAAGGAGGAAGACAAATGTATCTGTGTTGAATGTTCATTTCGACCTATTTGTTGTATGCTCACACGTATGCCGGTCACTGGGAAAAGTGCATGCACTCTTTTTTACCGAACCTATCTGTTGTCCTCTGAAAAATGGTGGTCGTTTGTGGTTATATGACGCGGAAACACACGTTGATCTATTGGCAACCATTTTTGTTTTCTAGTCAGTGCTTCGGAAAGCACGTCGTCTGCGCACTTCTTCCCTGGAGAGTTTGGCGAGGGCTACGAACTTAACTTTCCCAAGTTATTTTGGCCCTCCTAACCACGCAATAATGCCTTTGTTTTCCTCTGTGCAAGGAACAATGACGATTGCGAAACCTATTTTCAGGGTTTCTGCCATCTCCCAGAGGTTGTTCCCATGCATGGCCCTCGTCAATTTTTATTTCCTAGAGCTCGGTTACTTATGGGCATATAAAATGTTTAGTAAACTCAAATTCTGCAGTAGGCTTATAGCCATATCGGAAGTAGGAAACATTCGTAATCCTATGTAGGTGATTGTTTATCAACAAGCTTATAAAAGGAGTTACCAATTTCTGACGTTTCCTTCCCTAATGCATCTGCCGGTTTGGGTATTGGCGCATCGTTGTTGGCAGTGGTGCAATTTTATTGCAATACTATTTCTAGAACAGTTTCACTGTTGAAACTTATGTTGTGCTACCCCACTTTTTATTTTGCATCGAATTATTTCTACAGGGTTCCCAAACTTATCTCAAATAATGAGATTTGAGAATGTAGTAGTGTTGAGTAATTCCAAGTTGGGGGACTTTTGTATCCCCCTTCTAATCTTATTGTTGTGCATTTTCTCCCACGATGCCATTATTGGCTTAAAAGTTGTTCATATGTAAGCCCGTTTTAAAAGAGACGGAATTCTGGCCATCAGCGTGTCTTGTCTGAAGCTAATTCTGGGCTGTGTCTAAGCGTCATGTTAACGGAAATAATAATCTTCATGGGCTTAATGAAGTTTGCTAAGATAATCAGCACTTGTCAACCCGCTGTCACTTCTCGTTTCTAAATTAATAATGCATTTGCGCAATTGATAGATGACCGAGGCTAAGATTCTGCTCTGGCTGCACTATTGCGTGAAATTCGTGTCCAATAATATTACGTGTGATTTGGGTCAGATTAGAGCTTTATTCTGATCAATTATCTCCAGGGTAACTTTGTTGGTATCCTTTCCTTCTTGTCCAATTTAGGTCTTGATGAGATCGGATCCCCGCCTATGGAAGTGCCAGCATTTCTATAAGCCCTATAGATTTAATATAACTGGAACTGTATCTATCTATAGGGCTGAAAGAAAAAAGAAAATAGGACTTTATGCCTCTATACTTTGCTAGCCAATTTTTAGCCTCAAACGGGGAAGAGATTTCTTTTAGACTCAAGTTTGTACAAATTGGAACCTTTAAAGGTTATGGAGTATTCAACTCAACTCAACTCAGTACCTGCCCTACAGCCAGTAAATAAATGCCTAAGGGTATCCATGAGTTTCTTTTAGTACTCAGGTGCTTGAACGCCATTTTATCCCAAAAAAGTTTTCTAAAACTTTCCCATCTTTTATATACGTATTTTAATGCGGTCGTTAGAAAAAATAACTGATTGGTATACTTTTGCATTTACGCATACACTATGCCTAAAAAGTAATATAACCGAAGTAAAAGTTGGCAACATCGAAAAGCTTCTAGTTTTTACGATTTTAATGCCAGGTCCTCTGAGGAATGTAAAAATCTCTAAAGTGTGGTTGGGGTGTTTCATGTTGACGAAATACTTTTCTAAAACTGACCGTGTTAAACATATTGTTTAATAATGCATTGCTAAAATGCGAAATGCATGCTGGCATGGAAAGCCATGAAAAGGGCGAATGGCTACCCAGGGAGAAATTGACCCATATTAGCCGTGATACACAGGAAACGGAAGTTACCTTATGTACGGAGGCTCGCACTGTGTACGTCTCTCATTGGACAAAACTACTATCGTGTTGGGAAATTGGGGCAATTGTACTTTAATAAAAGCTAATTTAAAGAAGAAAAATACGCACTTTACTTCAATACCTTGTAATAAAAAGGTGCTGTTTTCGATGCCATGTCCTGACAATCTAACTAAAGAAATGTTTGTTTTCTTGCCTATACCATCACCAATTTGTTTACTTAGCTCATGGTGAATATTTTGAATATGTTGATGAAATAATGTTATAAATGAAAAATCTTGATTGGTGATTAATATTGAAATAGTATTTCATCATTTTCCATTTTCATATCAGAAATAGCTGGTTTAAGGAAAAACTGGAAATTTGTAAGTTGAAGAATGAGGTCTAATTTAATTTCCACTGATGTAGGTGTTGATGGACAAGTGTATGCCATTCTAAAAGGTAATTTAGTTTGTATTTTAAATTATGCAGAATAGCTCATAATGAAATGCAAATTACATGTTTCACTCTTTTCTTTTCTTTGCATTATATGTATTAGAAACGTAGGCACGCCTTGCCGAAACCCGTATCTCGCCGTAATTTCCATTAAATTTTTTTGCATTTTAAACGTACCTTTACTTTATACTTAACCTAACCAAATTATTCGATAAAAGGGACGATACCATTTGAATTAGATTGATAATTTTTGTATAGAGATACAATTGAATGGTGTGTGTGATCAAACTTGGATATTATTTTAATTGCTAATCATATTAAGTTTAAATAGAGAATCTGTGGTGCATTTTTATCAATAATTTTTTTGTAGATTCTGTCTGTTTAAAAGTAGTTGACCGATTTACAAAAAAACTGTTAACCATAACGAGTAGATCTTTCTCCGCAATGATAATCGCTCGACAACTCTGTAAGCATCGGACCGAGTAAGATGTCATTTAGAAATTTTTGTTTTGGATGTCAGTTTGCTCTACTCTGGTTCTATGCCACGGGCAAAGATTAGGTTTAATCGTTGGTTGGGTATAGTAGACATCGCTAGCTAATCTTTGTTTTCGCGGCATTAAGTTTGGGTTGGATGGCTTTACTATCTGGGCTTTGTAATAACAGCGACGTTCATTCGGCCCTTGAATCATTTGGACATGTTTTTATCATTTGCACGGTTGAAGCTGTTGGTAACACGCTGAACATCGTGTTTTCTCATCTAATCTCCTGCTATGAAATTCGTTTCGCCAATCTTAAATTTTCAAAAAAGAGTGAAATCTGGGCGTTTCGAGGCTGGAAAAATATTTCCCATCACGCATGCACGTCCCATTTTATTTATCCTTTGGATTCTGTGTTCCAGATAAACATCCAGGAGCCATAATCCCTATGGCAAACATGGAGCAATCCTAAGCTCGTATAATATACATCAGCGGCGAGAGTAAAGCGCTTTTTGGTACATGATTTACAGAGTTATGAATGTCGACCAAAATACTGAGAAATATTCAGGTTTTATCTTTATGAACAGTCGTTGTATCGATAACGTCCTGATGACCGCGATCTATATGGACATTCTGGAAGCTGACCAATATCCATTGCTTCTGGGCACAGGCTATATAAGTAGCTTAAGTGATACGACGCGCTTTGAGAAGCTCATTTTCATTCCCCAGATTTCAAACCCTTCTTTTTGACCACCCCTCAATGTGGGCATGGCACAAAGTGTCACTGTCCCATGTTCACTTTTCCTGTAACATCACCACATACAGGACCATCTTGTGAAGATGAACAGAAGTTGAAGCTGTTTCTGAAATTGTATCCTCTTTTATCATCGATGATAAATAAAACTTTCATTAACTAGATCATCTTCTGCTAAAATGGTTGGACAGTTACTGAAATGCACGCACCATGTCGGAGTGAGAATACAATTGTCACTTGTTTAAGTTTTACCATTAAATACTTTAATATGGCCATTGTTGGTTGCATTGGGGCAGCCTGTATGTATGCATCCTAAATTGTGTTTTGGAATTGGGAACAGTCTATAGGCAATATCCCCGGTGATCAACTGATGCGCTTTACATAATGACTCCATTAAGATAAAACAACACGACGCTTAACTTATACACCGGTTTTAGTGAACACTATAATCTTTTATTCGCTCTCGATGTGAAACTAGGAGTAAGGATTGCTGGATTGCAGTTAAAGGGGATGATAGCTGATATTTCATCAATTTCACCGGTTAAACTTGATTTTTCCAACTTGGATAACATGATTTTGTTTCGGTAGTTTTGGTATTTTCATTTTTGTGCTGAATTAAAAAGTTTAATAGCAATTTCTTTAGTTTCCTACCATCAAGTATTACCCTGTTATTTTTTTTGTCTTCAAATCCGTCTCCCTTAAGATGTTTTCTATTAATTTTTCATTATTGCTAGAAACTTGAGGGAATGTCTGGGGTCACGTTTTCAGTGACACGCAATTGATGTTTGATTGACCACCAACTTTTGTGATTTTGTTATTTTCTGCGTTACTTTCAGACCTCTGTGTTGTTGGCCATCAACTTGACAATGCATTGATTTAATGAGTGGTCAACTATCGGTTGCCACGGCAACTCGATGGGGTCACTCCTTCCACTATGTCGAATATGAGTTGCGGGACAAGAATGTTTGTTGCGTTTATGGACGGTTTCAATGAGCGTTCGACTATTAATTCGCTATGATTAATAAGGGTCCGAAGTCGTTTTGTGGTATTAATAGTTTGGTTTATGTCCACTTCCCATCCCATTTCGGGAAAAGTAATAATTGATGTGTTAGGGTGGTGCCTCGTAAAATCTTAAATTACACCAGTAATGCAACTTAACGTTCCCGTGCTGCCAAATAATGCCTATTAAACACTAACTTAGGCAACACTATCGATCCGACAGACTGGGTTTTGTATTGGCTATTATGAGCCGTTAAATATTTGGGTCCTAGAATGATAGTTTTCTTATAGGTCAGTACGAGTGTTATAAAATCAAAAGTGGAAATGTCCCGTGGGGAACTATATAAATCTTAGTATTTTGTAGCTAGCTGCTATATCATCCTGCCATTTAGCTATTTTAGGGTATAAAATTCTTGAATTGTAGTCATGTTTATTTCAAATATTCGTATTATATTCATATTTAAGGATGTACTCACTATTATACAAATAAATTCTACGTTCGAAAATTTCTGAATTAAGTAGCTAAAATAGAAATCAGCGATATACATAATAAATTATATCCAGTTGATGGGAAGTTTTGTATATGTACGAGCATGGATAATCTATATGCGAATTTTTTTAGAAGTCCTTCTAGAAAATAAGCTTTACATCATGCGTGTAAAGTGATACGTTTACTCAGTTTTATCAAAGAGCGTCCATTAATTAAATGCATTCGGACACCCGAATAGCATTTTTGTGCTGATGCTATTTTTGCTTAAAAGCCCTTGTTGGCAATGTGTGGGAAGATTGAAATTGTTATTCGAGCCAAAGTAATTGCAGTTTTGCAGTAAATTACCATTTTTGAAGATGCGATTAAGACGTCTAGTGCACCTGCATTGTAATTAATAAACAATTTTGCCAAGGCATTATCTTAATTGGAGAATTGTAGGTAAGTTGCAATTACGCAGTGTGCACGAAACGCGATCATCCTTCGTACGAGCCTTAACCATTTATATTTAATGACGAAATAAGTGAATACAAAGTGTTTTTTTTTGTGTGTGTGTGGTCTTCTAACAGTCCCCTTGTGTTTCACATTTATGTAGTGGAATATTACAGTATTAAACAACGTGGATGACAGTTCCTCTTACTCAGGCAATGATGATGATGCCAATACACTACGTCATGGTATCTGACAATGGCCAAATGAGAGACAGGTAAGCCCACATGAATTTTTAATTCACCCCACTTCTTGTTTTCTTGTCCCGTCTTCGTGTTTTTCTGAGAGCCAACTTGGCTCTTCATCAATATATAACTGATTTTAGAAGTGATTTCTATTGGTCCCGAGCTCAGGTAAGTTATCAGGTAGCCGGATTGTAGTTGTCCATATGGATTGTGTGGCCTTA
This sequence comes from Julus scanicus, assembly GCA_034698625.1. Taxonomy (NCBI): domain Eukaryota; kingdom Metazoa; phylum Arthropoda; class Diplopoda; order Julida; family Julidae; genus Julus; species Julus scanicus. The sequence goes on along the minus strand of JAQGBW010000452.1, from coordinate 15,077 downwards.
ATTAACGCCAATGGTTGTAATGCTTTTATTAAACGTGTTGATTGTGTGATGTCCGAGTAAATGGACGTCTTTAAATAGACAGCTAATCTGGAACTTTTGTTAAGCCATAAAGTATCCACATGCGGTATTTTATTTCCAATTTTACTAAACCTTTCAAACCAATATCGTGTTTAACACAAACTTTACACACATTGGATGATGGGATTTAACTATTTTTGATGGATGTACTTGTGCTTATAGAAATATGGTTTTAAGATTATAGGAAAACAATTGAATATTAAAACATGAATGATGAAAAGCATGATCAAAATATTGGATTTCTTTTAGTTCATGTCGAATTACTATTCATTATAAGGAGTACTTACATGTACTGGATGTCGTAGATGATGTTTGCAGCATTTTGACTAATTTGATGAAGTTTTTTTTGGGGATCACTGTAGCTTTAAAGTTTTAGCTGCATTTTACTTATTGATTTGTGTTTGAAAGTTATAATCCGTGTCACTGTCTTAAGATAATAAAGTGAGACTTGATCTACTCTTTAGCCCAAAGGTTAAACAAGGTAATGTCAAAGATAAAAAAACTCGAATAAATGTGTTGAAATTTAATTTTCCCATTTTCATTTTTAAACATTTTGTGTGGTTTGGCAGACTAGTCCCTACATGTATAGCTTCCATAAAGTACGTATAAAATAGAATCAAAGAAATAAGTTTGCCTGCATTTGTCTATGACAATTTAATTAAAGACTGCAAATGTAGTCTTTCGTGTTTTGAAATACTTTGTATACGATTTCTTCAGTTGTAATGCTGCCAAATAATTTAATTACCACATTGTTTGTATTTGCATGTTTTTCTTCGTTTTCACTACATAAGCAATATTTTCATAAAATTGTCTTTAGATATATAGATTGAAACTAATTTTCTCAATTCATGCACAACTGAAACAATTATTTTTAACAGGATATCAACTTACTTATGGCAGGATCCTTATTTATTTTTTATTTCATTTTATGCATAAACCTACAAGTTTTGCTTCTATATACGTATGTTGTATAGAAAAAGCCGGAACGAATTTTTAATTGTAATTGCATATCTCCAATCCCATGATAAAACCCCAGCAAAAAGTAGTCTAGGATTAGCTTAATTTCTCCAAGTTCCTTTTTATCATTTTTTTTTTTTTTTTTTTTAATTCATCTGAATTAAACTAGACCAATAAATTACGTGATCAAAACGAGCTTCACGGTAATTGCAGCGAAACCTGAACCGAAATACTAACCTTAATTAAAGAGGATATGGAAACTAATTACTCATTTCGAATGAACTGATGCTATAAATTACTAGAGGAAGGCCCTAATTTCCCTTTCAATTCTCATTTGAAAGCATTTTATTTCTGACCTTGTTTCTCTTGCACGCTGAAGTGTAATGCTAGTGCCATGGCATTTCGATATTTTAGTTTTGTAAGGAATAAAATTGGGTTGCCATTAAGGTAGTTGTTTATCTTCTAAAAATCGTCAATAAGTAGGCGTTGCGTGGATCAGAAAATAGGCTGTGGATCGAGATGATGCTGTCTAAATTGAAACCATCCAATTTCTCGAAATTATTCAAAGAGTGCTTTAGCTTCTACAAACGTATGTCGTTGTGCTGCTGTGTTCACTTGGATAGTCAGTTTTGTTTTTGTTATTTTTGTTATACTACAACATCCTTTTACAAAATTATTAGAACTGAACAATGTTTGAAGCACCTTTGTTCTCCTTTATAATAATAAGTCATTGTGCTTAAATATAACGGGCCGAACAATATATGTACGCTACCCTTAGTTTCATCCTACGCCCTCATGGTTTCGATCTTCAGCTTAAATACGTAATTTTCAATTCACAAATCTTGATTTTTTGAACAAGTTAAAATTTTATTTTATTTCATATTAAAAAAATTAGAAAATCTTCGAATTGTTGCATTCTTGTTCTTGTATATATTTGTGGCAGGCTGTATTTATCTTTCGTCCCCAATATATTTCTAGGACTTTTGATCGAGTAGAATTAGATTTTGTGAGACTATGCGATCGAGGATCTTGAGTGGAATTCGCTGTCTATATGAAATCGGATTTATTTTTTTGTCTGAATGCACTGGAACCTCTTGATGGTGGGCAGCAAATGTGGCTATCCAGAACGATAAAATTACATAACATTGAAAAGTAAATTTACGACCACATATTTTTCATTTCATTGTCGAGCAAATACCATTGTAGTAATAGCACTATTTTGGTGCTTTATACCATTTAGTACCATTTTCATTAAAGCTTATTCTTCCCATGTTAGATTCCACAAAGTAATTTGATTTTTAAGGAAATTCATCCGTGAAACACTCATTTAGTTCAGCTGTTTCTCGGTTCCGCTCAGTTTAATTTCTCTGATTATTTCAGGCGGATACTTTAAATTGTTATTATCTAAGTCTGTTGTTGTTGTTTTCTAATAGGGGGTGAATACAGGACTCTTTCGAAAGCCCAAGTCTTTCAAACTTTAAAGTATATGCAAAGTTGACAATGGGGCAAATCCTGATTAAGTTGCCAAGTTCACTGCGAAATTTATAAGTTATTTTTCCTCTGTTTTATTAACTATATTTCCTTGTGGATATTAGTGATTGCAAATGTATTAACATCGATTTTTCGGTACAGTGGGAATTCCTTTTGTCCGCCACCTGATCCCCCATGTGTAGTATTGGTTTTGCGTTGCGTGACTCTAATGATCATTTTCAATTAAGTTTCTCCTCCTCAGTATTGCAGTATAGATTGTGATTTCTGAGACGGGCGTTACCTTGAGTTTTGTGAGGTGTATTTTATTTAATACCGCGATTAGTATATACAAACATGCGCTAAAAAGTCACGACGCTGTCATTAATATCTGAGTTGCATGTGTTTTTGCAAGTTGAAAGACCCATACATACGATACTAATTCATATTACATTATCGATCATCAGAAAACTGAGGTTTTGTCTATTACTAAATCCTCTCATTAAGGATATTTTTAAACAAAATTTCAAATGACTGCCTATGATACGTAATCGATAAAAATCCCATTCCTGGATCTTTCATTTTAGGTATGTTGTTTGCGCATAATAGGATTTTTTACGGATACAAAGTTCATTAAAGTCGGTGTTGACAGATTTGTGTTAATCCAATGCAAGTATCAAATTTGCATTCAGTTGCGGGGATAAAAAAACTGATTTTATCTAAAATTAAAGTGTTCAAAGATTGCCTACTCCACGTATTTCTTTTTTTTAAAAAAAATCTTACGATAGGTAATGATCAATTAATTTTACAAGCGGTCATTAGTGTTATGCTTTTATAAAGGTCAATGTACAGGATGCACATTGTTGTTCATGACGTTTTCATTTTTTTTAGAGAGCGTTGTTATCGCTTAAAAAAATCCTTTTTATACGACAGTTTTTCTAGCAGTTGTTATTTTTCAGTGCGATCGTTATCGATTTTCATGCCAAAGACTATCGTGCATTGCGGCTGCGTTTGATAAGTCGTGTTTTGATTTTCATTTTTTTCCGAGACATTGCTAAGATAAATCGAATTCCCTTAGGTAATCCACTTGCGCGTAGATAGGTATATGTAAGGAATATAGCTGACTGAAAACGTTTTTGATTGGGATTTTTGTTTTTCCAAATGCATTTATTCGTCAATATTGAGGGATATATGAAGAGTATACTCGTTGAAGTTGCATCAAAAATCCCCTTCGAGCAGGCAACCAGTGCCAACAACGACTTGATGTACGCCTTGATTGCCTGCTTTTAGGAAATCTTGGGCTTTTATTTCATATTTCCTAATTGTCGGTATGCCATGAAATTTTATTGTTGCGAGCACGCTTTATATACTCACTTTTCTTCAAACCATTTACTTGCTTTTACTACCCTTTGAGGTGGAAATTAACAAGTGCGTTTACTGTATAGGATTTCTGGCAACAAGGAAAGAAAAAACAACATGAAAGTTTTACGAACTGAACGCCATCTTGAATTGGGCAATGCTAGCTGGAAAATTAAAAGAAATTTTGCATTTAGAGTTCTGGTCTGGTTTAAGTGCAGAACTCGTGAATTAAGATTATATTATAAATAAATAACATCTTTATTTATGCTTGCTGATTGAAAGGTTTACTGTTTTCTAGAACAATATGATTAGATGTTTAAACAGATTTATTTAAAAGAAAGTGTTCTCAATTTTCAGATAATATATTGTGTTACTTAAATAAATAGATAAAAAATGAGGTTTCTGGCAATTTGTAACATTATCCGAATTAATTTCGCAGATGTATCTTTTTTTATGCATATTCAATATTCCTATCTTCCAAATTGTTTTTTTGTTCGTTTACTAAGAAAAGCTGAGTACTTAATAATTGGTACAAAAAGTTTGATTTACATGCAATTTGCTGCAATAATTATTATTTGGCATATATCGAATTACTGTATATTTATAATAATGTCACGCGTGGGATGGTATATCAATATCAATTTGGTGTGGGTTAGCTTAGTTATCTGTTTTGTGCCATTAGCGATTTTTGTACTTTTTAACTGCTAAATCTATTTTCAACTCTGAATTTAATAAAAGTTATCTTGCACCAATCATTAAAAATTAACTATTGCGATAAAATTTCTTGCTGGTATAAACAATGAACCATGTTCACTTTTGTCACAAATAACATCACTTGTAAATAAATGAACGTTTAGCGTCACATGATTGAGTAAACGGTCGAATCTGCATAAATATGGTCCAATAAATGAAATGCCCACTTCAGTATAGGGTGTTAAATTGGCAACCCTACAACTGCTATTCAAGGTTACGAAGCAGTAAATATTAATAGGAAAACCATAACAATTGACATGAAATGTCAGGAAAAATGAGAATTTAGAAGTGTGACTTCAGTTGAATTGATCAAAAATAATAATGAAGCCAAACAGCAAGCCTTGAATTCACAGTTTATTGATTTTTTGACGACATGACCTATTATGACATTGATGTTTTTGCCCCGTTACAATCTGGAACAACAAATTACAAAGCACAATCTTTATATAGCAAAATCAGCGTTGTTAACGAGATCCTTGACTTGTTTTTTAATAAATGTACTGTTTACACATACTTTACTGTAATACATACTTGAATGAACAATGTAAAGATTGGGAATGTTTACGTCTTCGGGATATTATCAAATAATAGTGTACATATTATGTAATCTCGCTTACAAATTTCAAAGAAGTTCCTCGTAAAATTCAATCTCTGATAAACAATATGATCCTTAAATAGAAATGATTTTGATAGCACAACTCATTGGCATAAGAATATTGATTAAACCATGTAGTTGGTGCAGCCATCACTAAATGTCCAATCTTTTTGTGCCATCCAGGAAACTATTAAACTACCCTATAAAATAAATGTGCCTGTATCTTTAAAAAAAAAATGCTTTTTCTTAGGTGACAAGATTTCATAGAAATCGGGTTTATCTTTTCATACGTTGTAAATGTGAAAATTGAGTTTCAGTTTTCCTCCTATGGCCTAAAGTGAGTGTCACACTCGTGAGCTGTCAGAGTGCCTTTGTACTGGATATCTTTATGGGAAGATAAAATCAAGTTAGAAATATTTTCCTTTCCAATTTAAAACTCAAAAACAGCCAGGGATCTATTTTTACTGTCACTCCTCGCAACTGACACCAAATCTTAAAATTCTCTCGATTTTCTTTTTTTAACTTAATTGAATGCAATGCCGATTCCTTGCAAGCATAAACTATCCCTTGGTATTTTATAAAAAAAAAAAATACTATGCATATTCCATGTTTATAAATTAGGAATTTAGTTGTCTTCATTTAAAAGTTTGCACGTATATGCAATGATCGACTTTCCCGCATTTCGAAACTAAACCAGTGTGATAATAATTATACTGTTACTTGTATATGCTTTATTAAAAGCCTCGATTTACAAATTGACAGTTTCAAATTTCCAATTAAAGGTACTGGGTTGCAAACATTTTCTCTTAATGTCGGATACTAAATTGGCGAACGAATGAATCTTATTGCAACCGGCCATTAGTAAAATTGGTAATTTGACCCAAACCTAATTTAAATTGTGGTTACATTTTTTGATGTTATTAACCATTCCATGACAGCCAAAAGCGTTGCAGTGACGATGACAGTACGTTAACGCTCTGTTATCCTTATCACCTATCATCGACAATGGTGCAACCGACCATTCACCGTGGCTTAGGTTAGGAAGCCCTTAATTATTCTCTCCCAAAGTTGAAATAACTGGCCACTAGACGACCGTTGTCGTAAATTTGAACCCCAACAATAATCAGTTTCGTTAGTCTTCAGCAGTTCGTCATCAGGATCGATTTGGGTGGTGAATTGTAGATAGGCGCTTTACGGACACTAACGTTTCTTTAACCGATACCTATATTTCTGTTATTTATCCTTTTGGGAATATAGGCAGGTGACCACTCTTTTTCAATTTATTTCAATCGTAGACGGTCGTCTTCCTCGGTTTTGAATTTGTCGCATGAGAAACATCTTCGGTTCTTGCATACTATTCTCTGTTTCCAGGCGAATTGTCAAGTTCAATTCCATGTTGCTTTTGGTCACTTTTAGCTGAAAATCTACATTGATTTTGCTTTTTCTGTTTTGTACCAGAAAATAGTAGCTAGCATATTGTCACCTTGGTTTGGTACACACGGTCTGAGAGCCATTTTTACCACTGGTGTCATGAACCTACTTGACTATTGAAGAAGCATGAAATTTCAGGGGAAATCTGTATTAATAATGAAATTGATAATAGACTGTATTAATAATAGACAATTGAAGAAAAATGTGTCTACGGTGTTTGTTAATTTCCGTGGGCCAAGAAGTGTGGGTGTAAAAATAATGCTATTCATCGATTCGTTGGTTTTTCTTTTTTGGTTTAATTTTGCAGTTTAATTTTAAACATTTTTCATTACGTTTCCAATAGCTGTCAACAGCTTTATTTTTTTCGCAAAAAGTTCAAATTACAAAATTTTTGTATTGTCCATGTAACACATTATTATACACAAATATTCTTGACTGTATTTAGGCTTGCCGCCTTTGATGGCTGATTTGATGCATACAATTTCGGTTTAATGTTACGCAGCATGAAAATGTATGAGCTTTTAAATCTCTGATGCTAGATTAATGTCTAAAACGATTCATTTTGGAAACACCGTGTAGGAATGGGTTATAAAGCAAGAGGAGAAAATGAACCAACTAGAAAATAGCCATTAACGGATAATTATCCCTGGAGATTCAATTAAATCCATGATTATTAGCGTTTAATTGTGTAGGTGAATTAAGTAAGCGCCATTGGCCAAAAATTATGTGGATTTTGGGAATAATGCGTTTTAATAAATTTCTTTCCTTGTCTTAACTCCTAGTTTTATAATCATAGCATTATGCTGGGCAACCATCATCTGACCTAGTTTAGCTGATCGTAGATTGTGCTCTACAATACTTTAATCACCTGCAATTCAAACCAAGTATTAGGTATAGAACTTTCAGACATTTATTAAGTAGGGCTGTTATGTCCACTCTAACCAGACCCAGTTAAGATGGAGTTTTTCGTGATGCGACAATGAGGACACTCAAAGAGATGCAAAAATCAATACTGGTAGCGAAAAAAGGGGATTCTGCTTTTGTTATAAAAAAGTGAATGTCTGCAATATTTTCCATAATGTAGAATTTTCCCCGTTGTAAAATTTAAAATTTTTTTGGATGGCTTTTTTCAGTATAAAATGTATGAGTAAAAATATCTCATTTTACGCTCAACCGCCCATATTTATTTTCAGATGGTAATCGATAAATCTTTAAATTTTATAAATATGTCAGGTCTCACCAAAGTATAGTCTAAATATATACGAAGATACATGTTGAGGAAAAGTTTATCCGTAAATTGCATATCATTGCGAGATTACTTTCGATATCAAAGAAAGCTATTTAGATTTTGGTGAGGTTTCAGATAATTTCATGCAATTTCCCCCTTTCTAACATTAATCGTTGTTTCTGCAAGCCAATCTTTATTTTCTGTAGCAATTCTATACAGAATGTTAATTATACAGTTAATAGCGTGCTTTAGTAATTCAGACAAATGTAGTTAAATTGGCCGAATGCAGCCCGAAGGCAATACATTACAGTCATTAGTGTGACTGGCTATAGCTGACTTCCTAAATAGGGAAATCTTTCGACCAATTCCATTATCCACTCCATTAATGGAGCAGAAGTATTGTCTAAGGTCTGTAAAGAAGCTCTGATGGAAATAGATATAAAACGAGGCCTAAAGAGCACGGACATTCGCAAAAGAAGCTAACCGAAGTAATTTATTCAGCGTATTTAAGTGTGCAATCACCTTGTTGTATACTGATTGGAGAGGGGGTTGAGGAAATGTTCACGAGGGGAAATACTTCCATATTATCCTGAGGAATAACGATGATAGTCATCTTCAGGAAAGAAGAAAAAAAAACCTGCTGAATCTTGTAAGGTTTTCAAGTGGAAAAGTGATGAATCTTGTAAGACGTTGAATTCTACATATTGATTGTAGACTTCCTGGCTTGGTCTAAAGGTTTATCAGGACCATTTTGAAGTACAATTCGATTTAACTCAGTACCCTACAGTCAGCATAAAAATGGCAGTTTTTGTGCATCTCGCAGAAATGTAGGGCAATGTGCAAATTGACCGCGAGTGGTTCAAAAGTTGTTAACAAGGTGCTTCTGACTTGTTCAGAAATGATGGGAATCGCTCCACCGGCCCTCCTCCCTATTCCTCGTTACCTATGTAAATGTGTACGTGTTTGCTTATATTGGGCTACTGTTTTTTTTCGTAGCTTCAGCTAGAGTAATTATCTTTTGAGTTTGCGCAATTATTTGGGCTCCTAGTTAACCAGAAGCGAGCTGACATGTTTATTTATTCAGCAGCTCTTCCATGATCAATACCGCATCCATTACTTAAACATGCAAATTATATTACCGTCCCCCCTTTTCCTTTTTTCTTCACAAAATATCCAAATATGCTAAACGAGCACTTTTCTCTTTTTCTATCGCCCTTTTACAAATTTGTTGACTTAATCATGCCAGAATTCAAATCAATACATCAACATTTCCCAAAGGTGAATGCTACGAAGCGGCAAAGTACAGAAGTTGAAAACTTTTAACTGGAAATTCAGAGAAAAGCTGCTGAAGATAGTTTTCTGTTCAGAAGTTTAGACTGGTAAACAACCAGTGGACGTGTCAATTCCATCTAAGCTCGCTTTTGGGTAGTCTCATCTGCAAATTGTCCATTACACGTTGAGTCACAAAAAAGTAGAACCTAATACAACCTTCGTAAAAATGCTTCGATTTAAATGAAATTTGGCACTTACATAAAACAATAGTGTAGAAACAAAAATGAATTATAAAATGTGCTGAAAATTTTCTCCGGTGGCCCCTACACAATCCAGGAGTCTAACGCGTCATTCCTTGATTGACGAATCGATTATACACTGGTCGATTTCAATCCAAGTTTTCTTAATTCGTAGTTTCGAATCTTCGATTTGTAAACATTTTCCAGGAGAACGTCCCAAATTTTGTAGTCTACTGGATTCAAGTCCGGAGTGTTTGGTAGCCAGTGGTTGAGTTTGATGAACTGTGGCGTTTCCGTTGCAGTAGTTCAACTGTTTCTCTAGCATAGTGAGCGGGGCACCGTCTTGTTGAAAAATGAAAAAAAACGAGATTTGTCGCATGTCCGGAAGAAGTTTTCTCTTTCTACACTATTGTTCTATATTAGTGCCGAATTTCATATAAATCGAAGCATTTTTCACGAAGTTGTGACTTTTTTATGATTCAAAGTGTGCTTTAGGTTTATATTTAAGCACAAAATGACTGTTGTTCCGCCCATTCCATCCCACCTCTGTGCGTCTAAACCACGCCCTTATCGTTTGTTACATTTTTTTTCTTCTGTGGAAATAAGAAAGTATTACTTAACACTTAATGGGAAGATGTGCACGTATTGCATGCGGCATGTATTTTTTGTTCGTTCCCATTAAGAGATAGAAATTACTGCTAATGTCGACTACATGAAGAACCCGTGTTTCTGCGGCGTGAATCTCGAAATGTCTGATTAATCCTATTCGGATGAATAATTTATAAATCGTCTGCGTAGGCCTTTATTAATTAAATGAGCGCAATTAATGTCTCGCTATGCAGCTAATATGGCTTCTGAAATTGTATTACGATGGCGTTAACGAGACCTCGTTGTAAATTTCATGTACTTCTATATCTCCCCGACATCTCGACATCTTTTAGAGCGACGTTTTGATGTCCATTGCTAAAATTCCGGAAATAGGTATATGTATAAATTATACCTCGAAAATTAACTCGGCAACTGCATACTTCTCACAAAGTAACAACTTGTGTTGTTTTGCATTTTCGCAATATTTCCTCGTTTGATGTGGTCTTTTAGTTGTCGCTATATATGTATAATACAAACAAACATACAAACTCGATGGTCCTTTAGAGCTAATGAAAATGTAGGGGGGAATGGGATGGCGTGCTTGCATATGTTTAAGCCAATTCGTTGATTGGAACCAGGATCCTATATTACCATTTGCTTCAAATGAAATTGTTGTAGGGCGATCGTAAAAAAAGCACGAAAATAGGATAGGACTGGCAGAAAGTGCTTTTATTCTTCTCTTTGGGATGTAGGCGCCCCATACACCTATATCTTCGGAGGATGTAAAAACAAATCAGTGAAAAGCGAGTGGGTGCGTGTGTTTGTGTACTGTATCATTCATTAAAAATACAAGGACTTTTTTATGGTCCTTGCAAGGTACTCGCCTGGCTCTTGAAGATGTGTGATATAAAGCACACAAAAAAACGTAAGGAAAGTAGACTAGTAGAGATCAACACATTGAATAAGAAGTCAGGATGCGAAAAATGTTGCCAGCTTCTAAGGAAGGCAGTCTCTTTAATTATGCAATGGCCACCGTAAACCTACATCTGGAATCACCTCACCACCCTTGTAAACTCTTGGGATCTCAACGAACTGAGCAATCGTTATTTTACGAACTGCCCGAACATGGGGACGACCATAAACATCTTCTAGCAAACTGAAGGATAGCAACGTATCCTAAAAATATACCTACCTATTTCATCAACTGCAAGACGTACTTTTCCCCCATAATATAATATTTCCAAACATTCCATAATATTCCATGTTATTTCCAAAAACTGCTTGCGTCTTAGAATCGCGGATGTATACAGCGACTTGGAAATATTGTTGTCTCCTATGCATCGTAGGTCAGCTTAATATTTTCCTTGTATTTTTCCAAATATTTTACCTGAAAATTCTGCGTGTGTGTTTTCCTATTCTTGTTGCTAGTACAATGAATAGATGAATTGTGAAAAATATTATAAGAATTTTTTTTTTTCTTAAGATCAAAGCTTTTTGTTTCTGTTGATGGTTCTGAAATTAAGCTGCATCTTATAATTAAGCAGCGGTGTCTTGATTGGGATGGTTTCCATGGCTCATTCGTTCATCATTGAGGGACTAGTACAACTTGTATCGCAAAAATTCGCTTTTACTATTTTTGGGGGATTATCTCTATCGCTTTCTCGAATTTTCATTTCGACAAGTCCTTTGAAAATCTTGTTGTTTGCGTGTACGATTGCAACGGCATTAGCTATCTTTGTACTCGTGTTAGGAATGGTTGGCCTATGAAGCCTTCTGGAGTGAATATTCCTAGGATTCCCTGACGTACACGATCTGTATATCTGAGTACTGCACATCTCAAAAGTATTCTATTTTATCAATAGGCGCATCCTATACTCAGCGTTGCCATTGCAATTAAGTCAAAGCTTTATATTACGCCATACCATAATTTAATCTAATTACACGATGTATTGAGCAGATTAAAATATTTTGGTTAATTCCAACTTTTTAGGTTTGAAAAAGTTGAAAAACGCAGCTCATGTTTCTCAGACTCGGTATAGTAGATGTTTAGACGATGTTTATAGTACAGTTTTAAAGCTTTTAAAATATATGTTGGTTAGTAAATCTTGATTTTATCTGATGATGAGAACCGCCATGGTGCTATCTTGTGGCCATGTCAAACAACGTTCGTTTATTTTTATATTATACACATATATATATTTTTTGAAAAGCAGGATGCTTTCTTTCTTTCTTTTTTATTTTAACGGTTATAGGCCCTCATTTTTATGGATATTTTTTGCTTCCAATGCCGGCATTTAGCCAGATTGTCATTTGGAAGGCAGCCATTTTGACTAACAAAAACCAAACGTGTAATAATAAAAAAAATCTATTGTTGGCACGTTTGTGTGGGTGCGGTTGGGTATAGGATGTCCGGATATGAAATAAAAATTCTACCAAGGGTTTCTACCTCCGCAAATCTTTATTTGTTCTTGAACATTGGCTTCCTAATCCATGTTGTAAAAAGCTGATTGGACGGCCCCTGCGATATAGTTATTACGTGTCACGCCACTCTCCGTACATGGTGTCGCACAAAATTTATCTCTGTAGTATGTATACCTGTAGCCTATACTACCTATAAAACGTACCCTGTTTTCCGATGGAATCACTGCCATACCGCCCGTAAGATTATCTGATCTTCCCTGCAGGGTTTCAGATTCTATACTGTGGTCTCAACTTTCTACATTATCGAACTTTTTGATCACCCTGTATATTGTCTCGTCAAAGGCAAAATTGACTAGCTCTTCAACGATGATGTTTACCACTCAATTATTGGATTGTGCTTGCGTAATTTTACAGTTAGAGAAAAAAAAGTGTGGTTTCGAGCATAAAATGTGAGTTTAGTCATTAATTGTTCATTTTTTCAATCGTTTATCGGTTAATGCCTAGGGTACTATTTGTTGTTTTATCTCACATGGGTCAGTTGACTCTTATTTCAGCCTGATAGCCCGTTTTTACAACGTTTTTTTTTTTTAAATTCTTTTTGGTTAGTCTTTCCTAGATATGATTGCGAGCGTCTATCTTTTTAAGTACACAAGGGCAAAGGCTAGCCAGGTTATAGTACATTCTGGAGTGCATCTATCTAGGCTTAAAGTATCAGTATCAGATAGCAGTTGCAGATACTCCTGCCACGTGGAAAATTTTCGTTTTGCTTGAATTTTCGTCGTGTGGAGAAGACTGTGCGAAAAAGCTCCTGAAAAACTCTGAAATCTACTTGCTTTTCAATTGGATGAAACGTTCCGTTGTTGACCAATGGCCATCTCTGGATTATGTGCGTGGTAATTTGAATATTCTACGGCTTGCTGACCACCACGTGGATACCACTCGAGGCTATTTGTACTTTGTTTGGGACAAAAACTATATAGTATATTCAGTGTCGTTTGTGAGGAATTTAAAGAATTTAATCAGACCTTCAACAGGTTGATTTCTTGAATGCGATTGGACGTTTCCTTCTTTGAATTAAAAAAAATTGAAGCTGAAAAAAACCTGAAGCCTCTAATATTCTAGATTAGACTTTTGATCTATGTTAATTTAATCGTTTGTGGCAATTAACCGCTCTGGTCTTTTTTTTGTTTCGTCGTAAGGTACCGTTCATTCTGCCATTGTGTACCTTGCTGACCACTCAACTCTACCCGAACTGTTATAACACTGTGACTAGTCTCTGCCTGCTTAAGATACTCTTTTGTGTCCATTAACTGTGCCTGTGTATATTTTTTTGTACGTTGGTTGTGCGTTCTTCTACGTGGTGCGTGAATATAATTTTTTTTTGCGAAATCGTCATGGATATCTTGTCGAAAATGAATGTTTTGGCTGGCAAAATTTCGCCACAAACTCCACCGCCACGTGTCTCGTCTCCGTTGACCAGCACAGCCAGTGTGGCCACTTCGACGGGCAGTCCTAGTCCGCCTCCTGATAAAAAGCAAAGGTATTACTAATGATTAAGTTTTTTTTTTTTTTGTTTTTCCACATTTGTGAATTGTTTTTGTACTTTTAATTCGTTTGAATAGTTATGCAAATATTAGATAATGTGGCTTGTTTCCACTTTCCCGTCTTAGTTTTTGTTATATTTTCGTGCTTTGCTTTTAACTAAACTTTAGGAAATCTAAAAGTGCTGGGCCTTTTGTTCATTTTTGTGAAGTTTATTGGGGTCATCTTAAATTCAATCATAAATAGACTTTGTAAGTTGGACTTTAATGATCCATTTGCACATATCAGTTTACGTGTCCGTTCCGTCTCGATTTAACGGAATAAACCACTTGGAATGGATCAATACGAGTGAAGTACATGTAGTTCTAGCCATTGGGCTAATCCAAGGGCTAGAAAAAACGCGTGTATTTTCTTTGAAGGGTAGTTTGGACTAGGTCAGGTTGGACTCGATCAAAAATTTGACCCGAAATATTGATCGTTGTACCCTATAACTGAATGGTTGCATTCATAGTCCTGGTAAAACTATCATTTTCTATGCCTAACTAACGCTTTTAAAGTCAAATTAATTTTTACAAACATTCTGCATATATTATCAGAATTGAAATATTTGAGTTTCGATAATAAATATCCTGGAAGGTTTTTATAAATTATCTACACACGAATATATTGTTGTGCGAAAATAGACACAATTTCTGAAAAATACTTTAATCTTTTACTGTATTTTTTTTTGATAAGCGCTAAATAAACAGGCCTATGCCATGTAACCTATTTTCTCATAAGAGTATGGTGAGTTCGAATCGGTAAAATAAACTGTTCCCCAACATTTTCAAGTGCTGTTTGCGATGATAAATTTGCTAGCCAGGGTAACCAAGTTTTATCGTTTCGAAAACAATGATATATGCTTTATCTCTAAAACTCTTATCAAACATTGTGTTTTTTATTTACGAGTAAAATCTGGGCTAGTTTTTTGGATGTAGTTTTCACGACTACTTCTTGCGGGTTTATTTAGATAAGTTACATTTTAGTCTTGGCATACAGGGTGTCTCTTTTCTTGTCCATTGACCCATCTGTAATGCCTGGTTCACAATGCATCGCCCGACGTCGTCAGCCGGGCGAGGCGGAGCTTAATTTTTAGTTAAAAAACGTC
>JAQGBW010000451.1:0-41621 GCA_034698625.1 Julus scanicus | reverse complement strand
TAATCTCTTTTTGTTTGGCTGTGAGTGTCGTTGCAAATTTACCCATTGTAAAGGATAGGGTTTCAAACCCCGTTAACGTAAACGTCGTTATGCGAATTCTCCCTAGTTTACCAAACTGGGTGTCTCGTAAATGGGAGACTAACCTAGGAATTGATTCACTGCGACCATTATACTTCTTCATCAGCATTTTATTTAGAGTATAAAAAGTAAATGTGGAAATTAAGACACAAGTTTTTTTAATCGATGTATTGCATATTTATCGGTGAAATTCATCGTTATAAGGAAAAACTTTGTAAACAATTGAGAAAACAGCTCATTCACCTCAATCACGAAAATACTGTAATTTTACATTTACGACAAGCATGTTTAAAGGTCCTAACCTATATCGATGAGCATTTTCCTATACGGTGAGGTTTTCTGAATGTATTCTTATGGCCATTCTATTTTCTTTCTTTTTAAATAATAGCAAGCTGAACTGTTATCGTCATTGACTCACTCTATTGCTTGTAATGACTGCCCTTTGGATTCTGAAGTTCTCATATTGGTAATCAATTCATAATGATTGCTTTTAATTTCTCTTAACTAATCAAATGTACCCCATTTAAAACGATCTATATGTTTTAATTATCACTCAGTTTATTACTGTGTATTAGTCTTAGCATTATTCCTAGTAATTGAATTGAAGTACTATAAAATATCTTGGAAATTTTCCAGGAACGGATTAAACATTTGATGTTCATCACAATAATAAGGAAGACTCGTTCAAGTCCACTAACTTTTGGTGGGTTTGTTGACATCGACGGTTTGTTTTTTCTCGAGGTCAGTAATGGGAATTTCTCATGATGCAATTAAGGCATCACGTTTTAAAAATAATTAAAAGTAATTGTATTTATTTATAGTTTTGTCTTTTCTCGTGGGATTTAATCTACACATGCTCACAAATCTCAACTATGAGCATAGCTGATGCTATAGTGCAAAGTTTGTTTGCAAATGGATTAATTTCTTCTAGTGAAATACTTATGAGTCGATATAGCAACTAATATGCCATTAAGTGGCATTATAAAATACTCGTTAAAACCGAGGTACACTTTTGTTCAGAACACAATAAAAATCCTTTTCTCGTTCTGTAAAGCACTAAATACTGCTGTTAAATCACGTGTATACTCAAATACTCGTTTAGCTACACGTAATTAAAACTTAGTGTACAGATGTAAAATTGTAAAACTTTAAAAGTGTAAAAGTTTCACATGTTGTGCATGTATTTAACAAACACTTGTCTTTTTGTTATTGGATTTTTGTTTGAGTATTCATGAGCTTTCTTCATGTCTTGAAATACTCACTCGCAATGTTTAAGAAACAAGTGTATGTACATGTAAGTTATATGTTGTTGCGTGATTCAATGCAGGCGTATTGTTGCATTTGTTTTTATTTAGGCATTAAAATACTTCTAATAAAAGTATCGGCGTTATTTCTTTTAGATCAATGGTCCAATCGCAAGGTTGTGTAATAATCGAATTTACATTTTAAGAAACGAAAAAATTGATTTCAAATTCGTTTCACGAGACGTTTATTTTTTAAAAATACAAATGTGAAAAATTAGCATAATATTTTCGTCGTTATCACATCGTGGGGAAGCGTTGCTGTGTAATTTGCCTAATAGTAAGGGGTCACTTGAGCCCATGCTAAACAAAAGGATGCTCTACAGTATGGCTCAGGTGCAAGTAGTGATTGCCATCATCCATCTTGCAATACATTTGAATAATATTTTTTGTTCCATCACAAGAAATGAAAGCTTACGGGGATGAATGCAAATAGAAAAGTATAAGTGAACGATTATTTTTCATGTGGTTAAGAAATGGATTTTATCCTAAGTTGAAAATAAATTTGGATAGGGTTTGTGCAAATGTTCTATTGCACATGCATTTGATTAATGACATCACCAATTCAATTTTATCTATTCGGACTCGTCCTATCTGCTGGTCCTATCTAAGGGAAAGAAATAACAGATGATTCATCATGTTTCGAATTTCTAGTTATTTAGAGTTTGTTGACTAACAGGCCATATTGAACCAATAATCGATTATCAGTTTACATGTCTCTTGTATCGTATCTTAGTAGCTAAGTATTTTACTTTGCTTTTTAAACGAGTCTTCAGTAGCTGTACATATATTTTTGTATGCAGGTATGTAATTTGAAAATATTCGAAATACTTGATGTAACGTTTGTTTTAATGATTTATAACGTATCGGATTTTTTTTCGTATAGTTGGTCGTAATCATATTATTGGTGCATGTTTACTGTAACTAACAGAACGTAGTTTTATTACAGTTATCGGTGATATAATGAAATTGGTTATAATGTTCCACATTGCCTGTTGAGTGTTAAGTAAATTGAATGTAACTGCTATTGACACAAACAATGTGCATAAGCTATCGTATGGATTATACACCTTGACCATGTTTTTCACTTATAAATGCACTGCAAATGAACATCATACGAGTATTGCATTGCAAAAAAGGTTTCTCTAGCAGCACAATATAGATAGACAAGTTCTGTTTGCTACTTTCTAAATTCTTCTTTTTCTTTAAAGTCAAATTACGGTAATGCAGAATTTAGGTGCAGGTCTAAAACCGATTTTTTATTTGTTTTACTTGTATGGGGTTAATCCTTTTCCCAAAGACCATAAAATCAGATTTTTTCTAAAATTAATGTATGAAATAAGCGGTATTACTCGTATAATTTCTCTGATTGCATTTGGTTCTTGGATTTTGGCCTATATTGAGGTTATTTTTACCGAGTCAGATGTTAGTTCTAAAAAAAATGATATGTCCCTTTTAACTCTTTCTTTGCTTAACTTTTACTTTTGTTATTTCATTATTAAACGAAGAGAGCAGTCATTGCAAATGCTATATTTGCAATTGGATAGCTTTCAGGAATTCAAAATGAAAATTAATTACCGAATTCTCATTTTAAAATCAGTTGCAAGTATTTTGCTTTTCTTTCTTATCGGATCATACTTTGTGATTCAAATGTTATATCAGATGGATTCTTTTGCATTGGAATACTGCATTTTGTTTCCTCTTTTAATTTTTAGTCAACAAATTGTAAGCTTTTTTCCATTAATTTTTATTGCGTTTATTGTAGTTGTCAGTAGCACATTTAGGCAGATATTGAGAGATGCTGAAAAAAAGATAATCACTGCTTCATCCCCCTTTTGTGCCAACAAATTATTTAGTGATGCTATAGAAACCTTTGAACGCATTTTAAAAATCAACAGCCTTGTGAATTCCATCTTTTCAAATATAATTCTGCTGGAATTACTGATTATGAATTTACTGCTAACAATCCTATTTAAAACCGGCATAGAGTATACCGATTTTGGATACAAATCCTTACGTTTTATTTTTAGCGTGTTTATAATGAATCCAGGAAGCTTGTTTACAATTGTTGCGATGCTTATCACATTCATAACAACTCATAGATTCAACATGGCAGTAAGTATAAATGTTTTTTTTATTTTAATCAATATGTACTTACCGTTCCATTCACATCATGTCATTACGTGAGACTTTATATTTTACCAACGTAAGTATTTCCTCCAAAGACTTTGTTCTTACCTCTTTAATATCTCATCATGGCGATTATAAATTGCCAGGTGGGCTGATTCCCATAATGCATATGTGCTAAGTATGCCTTTTAAAATAAATTTCAGTTTTATTAGGACCGTTTTGGTTCATGAAACAAACGTTTATTTAGAGATTTTACTAATATATAATAAGTGGAATTCGCCGTTATTCGAGTAATTGAGAAAGCTGTCATTATCAAGATGTATTTATCGATTTTCTTAAAATGTTTTGAATGTTCTTTCTTTACAATATTAGACAGCTGAACTAATGTCATCATTGAAAAAGTCTATCGCTTATAATGATTGCCCTTTGGATTCTGAAGCTCTCATATTGGTAATCAACTTACAATGATTGTTTTCAATTCCTCTCAACATACTAACAATTTTGAATTACAACATAATTCAAACGTTAATGCTTAACGATGACAAGATATAACAAAATCTTTATTGCTGTTTGCTAATCCGTCTTGAATAGCTATTGATAAACAAATCTAAACATTTGTAGATAATTTAGAACCATTGAAAGACATTTTGTAATATAAATGTAATGGCCTCCATAATTGATTAATAAATTCTTCATAATTTTTCTTTGAAATGTCCTGAAAACCTTCCAGGAACGAATTAAACATTTAACGTTCATCACATGCATACGTCATACTTGTACAAGTTCACTAACTGTTGGTGGGTTAGTTGAGATTGACGGTTTGTTTTTACTTGAGGTAAGTATTGTGAATTTTGATATTGCTTTCAATTAATTGAAGTACTTGCTTATTTCATTTCATGTATTTCTATTTATTAACAGTTTTTGCTTTTCTCGTGGGATTTAGTCTACACACTTTTAAACATATCAGCCCTCAACATCGTTGATTCTATCATTCAAAGTGTGTTTGTAGATACATTGACTGATACTGCTAAAAAATCTTTAGAATTTTATAGAAGCCATTTTGCCGATTAAATGAACCTTGTAATCAGTGTTACCTATTATTTTTAGTAATGTAGAGTCTTGTTCAGAACGCCATCACAATCCTGTCTTGATTCTTTCAAGCACCAATTACTGTTATAAAATCACTCGGATTTACTCAATTACTCGTTTATCTACGTAAAAGTAAAACGCATTATATAAAGCAAAGTTAATTGTAATATGTTAATAGTGGGCGTATTTAACGCAAAATCGTAAATCGTTTTATTGTAAAATTCTATTATACGCGTTATTCTAATAATGTTCTTAAGCTTTCTTCGCTTATTTTGAAACATTCACTAGTATGGAGTTTTTCTTGCTATTATTTAAGTGTAAATTGAACTAGTTGCATTTGTATCAGTATGTACTGTATTTTATTTATTGTTAAAGTGCTTGAATTCTAGAAATATAAATTACTAGAAATTCAAGAGATATACATTATTAGTATAGCAGAATAGTTCCATTATTTTGTCCACTCTCTGTATGTAATGTACAATAAATATAACATAATGTACCCGCAATTGGATCTTAATGAAATTCTTCCTAGGGCATAGAAATGTTGGTTTGTTTTGGAGCATGGCTCTGCTGCAAGCAGCGATTGCCATCATCCTGGGGCAGTTTGGTAAGGCTACTTCCATGTGCCTACATAGATGTATTGCAAGGACCTTCCCAATCACAAGATCAGAATACCATGGAAAGGGCAATTTTTAAGATTTTAAATGTACAGAAACAAAAATCGACTTTTTTTTAGATACATCTAGAAATGCTCAACTGCGGAATTATTTGATGAAAATGATGAAACGTACAGTAAGCTTTCAAACGATAATTGTCGCTATTTCAAACAAAAGTTAACAAAACTTAGTTAAATCGATATTCGGACTTTGCATTTGAAAGTAAAAGAACATGACAATTGCGTGGGTATTAAATAGATCGAATCAATGAAGCAAAAGTATGCTCTACTGTATGGCTCTGGTGCAAGTAGAGATTGCCATCATCCATCATGCAATACATTTGAGTAATATTTTTTGTTCCATCTCAAGAAATGTAAGCTTACGGAGATGAATGCAAATAGAAAAGTATAAGTGAACGATTATTTTAGTTGTGGTTAAGAAATGGATTTCATCCTAAGTTGAAAATAGATTTGGTTAGAATTTATGCAAATGTTCTATTGCACATGCGTTTGATTAATGACATCACCAATTCAATTTTATCTAAATCGGACTCGTCCTATCTAAGGGAAAGAAAGAACAGATGATTCATCATGTTTCGAATTTCAAGTTATTTAGAGTTTGTTGGCTTACAGGCCATATTGAACCAATAATCGATTATCAGTTTGCATATCTCTTGTATCGTATCTTAGTAGCTAAGTATTTTACTTTGCTTTTTAAACGAGTCTTCAGTAGCTGTACATGCATTTTTGTATGCAGGTAATTTGAAAATATTCGAAATACTTGATGTAACGTTTGTTTTAATGATTTATAACGAATCGGTTTTTTTTTCGTAGTTGGTCGTAATGCTATTATTGGTGCATATTTACTGTTAATGCCGATTCACATTTCTATGTTCTGACATAGCTGGCACCGCCATCTTCAGGCAACGAAATTCATATTTGATTTCGATTGGCAGCATGGCACTTTCTTCTCATTGGCCTATTATATGGCCCTCTGTTGGAAAGGAGTTTTTACACCGATTATATCTATCTTCTATCTCGCTATTTCGTTTATTTTCGTCTGCTTTTTTTCTTCTCACTTCCCATTGGTGGAAAATAGAATCGATCCTATTGACTGATTTTGGGCCTTATGTCGATCGCGTGGTGGCATAGTTGTCTGCTAGCGACGACATAGCAGAATAGCATAGTTAAATGCACCTTGACAATGTTTTTCACTTATAAATGCACTGCATATGAGTATCGCTTTGCAACAAAGGGTTTCTCTAGCAGCACAATATAGATAGACAAGTTCTGTTTGCTACTTTCTAAATTCGTTTTTATCTTTAAAGTCGAATTACGGTAATGCAGAATTTAGGTGCAAGTCTACAACCAATTTTTTATTTGTTTTACTTGTATGGGGTTAATCCTTTTCCCAAAGACCATAAAATCGGCTTTTTTTTTAAAATAATGTATGAAATGAGCGGTATTACACGTATACTTTCTCTGATTGCACTTGGTTTTTGGATTCTGGCATACATTGAGGGTCTATTAACCGAGCCAGATGATAGTTCTGACAGAAATGATATGTCCCTTTTAACTCTTTCTTTGCTCAACTTTTTTTTCTGTTATTTCATTATTAAACGAAGAGAGCAGTCATTGAAAATGGTATATTTGCAATTGGATAGCTTTCAGGAATTCAAAATAAAAATTAATTGCCGAATTCTCATTTTGATATTAGTTGCAAGTATTTTGCTTTTCTTTCTTATCGGATCATTCGTGGTGCTTGCAATGCTCAGTCAGATGGATTTCCATGAATTGGAATGCTGTATTATACATCTTTTAATTTTTAGTCAACAAATTGTAAGCTTTTTTCCATTAATTTGTATTGCGTTTATTGTAGTTGTCAGTAGCACATTTAGGCAGATATTGAGAGATGCTGAAAAAAAGATAATCACTGCTTCATCCCCCTTTTGTGCCAACAAATTATTTAGTGATGCTATAGAAACCTTTGAACGCATTTTAAAAATCAACAGCATTGTGAATTCCATCTTTTCAAATATAATTCTGCTGGAATCACTCATTATGAATTTACTGCTAACAATCCTATTTAAAACCGGTATAGGGTTTACCGATTTTGGATACAAATCCTTACGTTTTATTTTGTGCGTGTTTATGATGAATCCGTTTAGCTTGTTTACAATTGTTGCGATGCTTAGCACATTCATAACAACTCATGGATTCAACATGGCAGTAAGTAGTATAAGTGTTTTTTATTTTAATCAATACTTACCGTTCCATCCACATCATGTCATTACGTGAGACTTTTACCAACATAAGTATTTCCTCCAAAGACTTTGTTCTTACCTCTTTAATATCTCTTGACTATATCTCATCATGGCGATTATAAATTGCCAGGTGGGCTGATTCCCATAATGCATATGTGCTTAGTATGCCTATTAAAATAAATTTCGGTTTAATTAGGTACGTTTTGGTTCATAAAACAAACGTTTATTCAGAGATTTTACTAATATATAATAAGTGAAATTCGTCGTTATTCGAGTAATTGAGAAAACTGTCATTTTCAAGATGCATTTATCGATTTTCTTAAAATATGTTGAATATTCTTTCTTTTCAATATTAGACTGCTGAACTAATGTCATCATTGAAAAAGTCTATCGCTTATAATGATTGCCCTTTGGATTCTGAAGCTCTCAAATTGGTAATCAATTAACAATGATTGTTTTCAATTCCTCTCAACATACTAACAATTTTGAATTACAATATAATTCAAACGTTAATGCTTAACGATGACAAGATGTAACAAAATCTTTGTTGCTGTTTGCTAATCCGTCTTGAATAGCTATTGATAAATAAATCTAAACATTTGTAGATAATTTAGAACCATTGAAATACATTTTGTAATATAAATGTAATAATGGCCTCCATAATTAATTAATAAATTCTTCATATTTTTTCTTTGAAATGTCCTGAAAACCTTCCAGGAACGAATTAAACATTTAACGTTCATCACATTCATACGTCATACCTGTACAAGTTCGCTAACTGTTGGTGGGTTAGTTGAGATTGACGGTTTGTTTTTACTCGAGGTAAGTATTGTGAATTTTGATATTGCTTTCAATTAATTGAAGTACTTGCTTATTTCATTTCATGTATTTCTATTTATTAACAGTTTTTGCTTTTCTCGTGGGATTTAGTCCTCACACTTTTAAACATATCAGCCCTCAACATCGTTGATTCTATCATTCAAAGTGTGTTTGTAAATACATTGGCTGATACTGTTATAACATCTTTAGAATTTTTAGAAATGTAGAGTTTTGTTCAGAACGCCATCACAATCCTGTTTTGATTCTTTCAAGCACAAATTACTGTTGTAAAATCACTCGGATTTACTCAATTACTCGTTTATCTACGTAAACGTAAAACTTATTATATAAAGCAAAGTTGTAATATGTTAATAGTGTGCGTATTTAACGCAAAATTGTAAATTGTTTTATTGTAAAATTCCTTTATACTCGTTATTCTTATAATGTTCTTAGGCTTTCGTAGCTTATTTTGAAACATCCACTAGCATGGTGTTTTTCTTGCTATTATTTAAGTGTAAATTGAACTAGTTGCATTTGTTTAAGTATGTACTGTATTTTATTTATTGCTGAAGTCAACTATAATATGCACTCGTGACCTATTCCTATACAGCTCACGGCACATTAAAATGCTAGAATTTTAGAAATGTGAATTAATAGAAACTCAAGAGATATACATTATTAGTATAGCAGAAAGATTCCATTATTTTGTTCACTCTCTGTACTTATGTAATGTCCAATAAATATAACATAATGTACTGGCAATAGGATCTAAATGAAATTCTTCCTAGGGCATAGAAATGTTGGTTTGTTTTGGAGCATGGCTCTGCTGCAAGCAGTGATTGCCATCATCCTGGGGCAGTTTGGTAAGGCTACTTCCAGGTGCCTACATAGATATATTGCAAGGACCTTCTCAATCGCAAGATCAGAATACCATGGAAATGAAAAATGTTAAGATATTAAATGTACAGAAACAAAAATCGACTTTTTTAGAGATGCATCTAGAAATGCACAATTGCGGAATTATTTGATGAAAATGATGAAATAGTAAGCTTTCAAACGATAATTGTCGCTATTTCAAACAAAAGTTAACAAAACTTAGTTAAATCGACATTCGGACTTTGCATTTGAATGTAAAAGAACATGACAATTGCGTTCGTATTAAATAGAACAAATCAATGAAATTGAATGATTCTCGATTCTTCATTCGTAAAGCGTAGTATTTGCATTCAAGTGCGTTTCAGTTACTGTAATGGGTAAATAACATAACTGAATAAATAGCAACATACACAATTTATAACAAAACATGAAAATACAGCTGCCATAGCCACCAAATACGCCAAACATTGTGCATTGAATTCAAATATCAATTATTAAAAATCTATACACCCAAAGACGCGCACGTAGATAGTTATGATATATAAATATGTAACACGAATTCACGAAAATTATACACAATGATACATTAAAATCTAACAGCCGTAATTAATTTACAATGAAATTATAAATCTGTCACGCTATTGGTTCAAGGGTCAGGGACAAAGAACCAAGGTTAATGTTAGCACTTTGCAACATTCCTATATGCAACTTTGGGCTCATTCCTAAATGATAATTACTTAAGGAAAGCTGAATAACGCTACGGACTTTTGCAATCCATATGCAAATTTCCAAATCATTTCCATTCCTGTTCCAACTATATAAACGAGCAGGATGTTAGGTTCTGGTTTCCTACTCTTCTCTTTGTTGTTGCGAGTAGACCGTATACTAAGGTATAGTGTATATTTATTTGACACAAACGGTGTTATATTACAGTATCTTATTATTATAATAAATTGAAAACATGACATTACATATGTATGTTGCATAATGCGTTTATTCTTTGAAAAATATATTCAAAATTTCCTGAAAATGTCATTACTACATCGCGACATCCGCTTTATATTGAGTTCCACATGGAACCAATGTTCCTTCAAAGTCTCTGAAGTTGGAGGGTCTTTTGCAGCATGGCTCTGGTGCAAGCAGTGATTGCCGCCATCCAGGGACAGCTTTAAAGCTGCCAACCTTTGAGTAGAAACCGAAAACCCATTGTTTTTATAGGGAGAGGTTCTTACTAACGGAGGCACAAGAGCACGACAAACAGTGCCAGAGGAAGTGACGTCACGCGTAATACAGAGGAACAGGAGGCTCTCATCCTTTCCGTGGTTGTGGTAGTCCCGTTGCTCTTCCGCGTGCTGTTTTTGTGTTTTTTTGTCTTGGCCGTAGGCGGCGCTCCCGTCGACCCCGTGACTTGTCGTATCACGGGGTGGGGTGTATGGGCCTCTTGGCCGCACCAGGGCTTGGACTCTTGCTGCCTCCTGGTAACGTTCGTAAAGCGGAACACGTTGCTGCCCTGCGGGGGGAAAAAGTAACTGTCGATTAACTGGGTGGACATGTTACGTACAGATACTGTACTGTACGTTGTCCTAAATAATGTCAATATTCTAAGTTGCATGACCATTGGAATGACCTAATGTGACCATTTACTAATCATGTTTTATCTTTGTTTCAGGAGACCTAAATTCCGCGAGGAGCAGCGGGAACATGGAACAGAATGCCAAAAATGGGATAAATCCCAACCAACAACTTATTGCGCTATTAACGAAGCCAACATCGACTTTCCTAACCAGACAGCTGGTGGCATAAGGTAGTGAAATCCCTTAATTTAACCTAGTATATGCATGTAGAGATCACATCTAGGATCTAGAAGCCTTGCATGGCTTAAATCCCAACCAACTAGCAGCCATAGCAGTTTTCCTCAATCAAACTGGGTTAGCTACAGATCCTAACCGCATTAGAATCTAAGCTGCCCATACAAGGCAGTAGGTTTTAGGAAGATCAACATATCTAACTAGAGTGCAATTAGGTACTCCTCTTTACATTTTTTAAATCCCAACCGGTATTTACTTTTGTGTTCAAAACTTCAAGCTTACCGTTAAGAGTGGATTGTTGTTGTGGCCGCAAATGGCCTGAAAGCTGCCCCGTTTCGTAACATTTTGAAAATGCTTGAAATGCTTTGACCAATCATGTGAGGCAACGTGTTCCTTTAGCGTCAAATTGGCGTATGCGATTGGACGACGGATTCTTTCTGGAATTCTGTCCCTAAAAATCAAAAATTTCTTTATTGTCAATCATGTTTCCAATACTGACTCGAAGAAATTGTGCTGGGGCCTAAAATTGGATAAAATGACTCAAGTTTGACCAGAGTTGGAGATAGACAAATTTGGTGGTACGGTCGAATATGAGTCAGAATGGGAGAAACTAAAATTTATCAAATATATTTAAAATTTGAAGTCGCCATGACTACCGCAACTGTAAATCCAATAACTTTGCCAAAAGTTGTAAAACTAAAAATTCCACTTTTCAATAAAAGAAATTGTTTTTGGTTGAAATATTGTGTGTAGAGTCGCGGGTTTCATTCCCTATGACCTTTGACCAGTCCCTTACTCACTTCCAAATATCGACAACTCCGACCGATTGGTACACGGTGGCCATTGTAGGCAGGCTGTGGCACGTCACCATTTCGATTCTGGGGTAATGGAAAACGAAAACTAGACACTTTTCCTCCTGGGTCGAAAATCCGCCCTGTAAAAGAACAAAAATGAATAGAAATCAGTTGGTCTTTTCATGTTTTTGTAAAACATAAAAGCAACCATATACATGGAATACACTGCTTTTATTTCGGTTTCACAGTCAAATACGCCTTCATTGTTCTTCTATTTCGGCTTGTCAACATTAACTGGATCGCAAAAATGTCAGTGAAACAATGATACATCATCTATTTAAACGTTTTTTGAATTGCAAATGCAGCTGGTTTTTTTATGCGTTTCTCCCCCCAGGTCTATATATTGAGGGGAAAAAAAGTATTGCAAACACAAGGCGCTAATTATTTACAAATATTTTCTCTTCATTGACCAATCCATATGTCAAAAATCCTGTTGTTACCCCTAGCGGATAAACCCATCACTTTTGGCAGCCTCTCAATCATGCACGCCCCCGCACACCACTTTTCAATAATTTTGATAGTCAAACCGTGCCTTTGATTTATTAGGAGGGGTCATAGGGTTAAGGTTGGGCGTACACAAAAAAATGCGCTTTGTGAGGGTCATAAACCCCTGTATTAACAGCGTTTTAATAGCTGTGGTCACGGAATGGATTTCATCCTTGCTTATATAATCAGTTGAGTTGAGTTGAATTGATAGAATTTATGTAGACTTGCGCATGCGTATACTCACCGAAGTCATGCCTTCCCTACCTCTGCTGTTATAAGTGCATTCAGCAAGTAGGTGGTCCCCCTAATGAAATAAAAAAAAAACATTAATTCTTAAGTTAATTAATTACTCCTAATTAATCATCTTAATTGCATACCGGAAGCACGTGTATGGGTGGCGTCACGGCGCGGACTTCCTGGTACTCGGGGTCGTAGTTGGCGTCCGACACCACGGAAGGCATTTCCGTTCCGTTACGGAAGTGCCGCATCTGAAGTTTACGGCCAATCAGGTGCGAGTGCAGCACTGCGGCGAACACGTGGATTCCTCCTGGAGGAAAAGCCTGCAAATATGGCGAAAATATAGCAGTCATCGCTTAATACAATCCTTGGGGTCAGTACCGGACATGTGGTCTTACCTTCTGGGTGCATTGGCCCACACAATGCCCGTAAGAGATTACAGCTGGTTGACCTGGTGGTATCATGTGTTTCCAGTCAGGTTCCACACCCACCGAGAAAAGCCCCGCCTCTAAGGGCCTTATGGCCGGCGTGTAGAAGATACGCAGACCGGAAGTAATGCGAATTCCTGGTGGATTTTTTGAAATAAAAGGGAAATTAATCAAAGGTCCAGCTTTAAAAAAAAATTCTTTGAAAAAAGCCTTTAAAGCAGAATATCTGATGAATGGATTGGTTACAAAACTACATTGGTGCCCTAACCATTATCAAAGCCATGTTTTAAAACCAAATGTTTAAAATAAAATAGGCTTAATATGTAAATATGCTCCACTGCTAGCAAAAAGGCCGCCAGGATGAAGTTAAAACTTTACCATTTTTTTTTTTTTTTTTTTTTGCTATGCTATCTCAGAATTGAAATTTTAACTTGCCAAAAAATTGAGTGGCGTCGGAGGCCCCGGGAGTAGACACACAGCACCCGTCCAGCTGACAGACGCCAGCTTTGGCAAACTGCACTGGTGACCCCATGCGGTGACCCTTGTTTTTTATATTCAATTTTTTTTTCTAATTGTTGGGCCTCTGGCAGTTAAAAAAAACAAATCATAGACGTTTATTTACATCGTAAAATTTAACACTCATCAGTTCTAAGCTTGGTTGGGGGCAGTGTGGGTCCCCCTAAGCATTGTTGGGATTGCAGGCTCCACCTTTGACCCCACATTGAAAGTGGGGATTTTTGGTGTATTCCGTTTAATTGGGGCACACTGCTGTTTTGTTCCAGTAATTGTCCAAAACATACGATGTTCCAATTAACCGGAAACCATCAATGTTCACTTGCCTCGTTTTAGATAAGGGTTGTCGTAGTGGATCTCCATTTGGAAATATTTCGTTCCGTTGGCTTGACCCAGTGGAAAGCCGATATTTTCTGGTAGAAAAACACCCTAAAATATATTAAAAATAGTTCATATTTTCAGATAAAAACTTGCTTCGTGCCAAAGTTTAATACGTATTTGTACAGGGTGGCCACAAAAACAAGGAGGGTAACCTTTTTCATAAATTCTTAGCTTTTTTGTTTTTTAATCAAAGTAAATCCGATTTTGCACAAATATAAGCAACAAACGTACGAATAAAACAGCTGTTTCAATTTGTACTCAAGTATCCTCAAAGAGTTAAGACTCCGAATTCTGGCCGCTTGAGATTAACTTGATCAAACAGTAATCGACTTGTCAATTGACCAATGACGTAAGTGTTGCAGCGGATGGAGGACACTTTGTGTACAAATTGAAATAGCTGTTTTGTTCGTACGTTTGTTGCCTATATTTGTGCAAAATTGGATTTACTTTGATTAAAAAGCAAAAAAGTTACAACTTTATGAAAAAGGTTCCCCTTTTTTGGTTGCCACCCTGCATATAATTTTAAAACATAATTATACTGTAAATATCCATTCCCTACCCGCATAATGTCCATTGACCTCCTTAGCCCCTATGCAGACATATTTATTTGAATGGCCCCAAAGTTTTATTGGCACGAGATGTAGGCGTGGTGACCCCTTTGAGCTGCGGTCCAGATGGGACAGCTGCTATTTGATATGGCTGCCGCTGTTATAATTTATCATTTATTGCGATTTAATTAACTGGGGACTCGTGACCTAAAATATACGACAGGTTATGGCAGTCTTCCGTAACTGACTCCGCCCCGTCTGCCTCCACAGGGGCCATTCAAACAACATGTCCGTGAAGCCCCCTGTCGACACTGTCTGGTCAACACTGGCCTCTGTTTATTCGAACAATATGATGAATCGTAGAAATATGAAACCTTACCTCGGAACCTATGGTCCATACTGCGAGCAGGGTCTGGCAGTTGGACTTTAGAAGTTGGGGTTGGTCAAAATGGCACTGGTGACCCTCGGAAGCGACCTCTGCCTCGAAATCTGCATCGTCTGTAGGACCCTTACTGGTACATTCACGGACTACCAGATGGTGAGTGTAGGTCTCGTGCCCTGGACGGATGATAGGCTCGTACTATGAGAAGACAGGACTGTTTAGGCCCTAATTCAGGTTGATTTGGACTGATGGGGTAGCTCAGGTAAAATAAAAAAGTAGGCCCCTTGGTTGTATGATGTTTTCGCTGACATATCAATCTTGGTTGTGACTAGGCGGGTTCAAAGGCCAAGACAGCCTCTCATATCAGTAACTCAAGTTTACATTTTAAACACTAATTTTGATAGCATACATGTCACGTGGGTGGTATGAGATTCCAAAGTGATGGATGAGCCCTCCCTAAGCGCGAGGGTCATCCAGAAATGATTAACGGACGTTTAGAGACTCAATGTTAATCCCAACTGCAATTTCTCAAAAACATGTGGATATTTTGCTAAAAATCCATCGCAATATAGGAGGTCTACATTACTAAACGGCGCATGTGCCATGCATGAGCGCCTCTAGTGGCCAAATTTGCTGGGCAGGGGACAGCCCAGCATCGTCCGTATAGCATTTCTATTGATTTTGCTCTTTTAGGAACGGATTTTTGTGATATTTGGGAAATTTAACATAAGTTTTTGAAATTTGAGAGTGGGAATTCCACTTTGAGAACGTGTAGGCCACATGCAAACCATTTTATTTAAACAAAACGGCGTTTTATTCGAATGTCACCACGTGTTTCACTTCCATACATACAATAAATTTCTTTCTTATATTGGAGTTTTTAGGAATCCTGTGGTATGAAATCTTGGAATTGACGTTCCTAAAGTTGTTTTTACAACATGGAGCACCACAATTCCACTTCATAATGTTTAAAAACCCCTTTGAAGAAACAGGCCCTTTGGCCTGTCCTCCCAGGAAATGTCCCAGGAAACGTAATGTAGACCTCTCTTACTTGGGATAGAAGGGGACGCCAGTAAGGTCACACTTACCCCGATAATGTGATGTTTTGTATTGATATTGGGCATCCGGAACAACTTGCACCAATACAGAGTATCCTGGTCTTCGGGTATGACAACCTAGGGGGGTGAAAGTTCACCGGTTAGCGAGAGTGTAAATGACAGTTTAAAATTTCAGAGAATTTAGCTGTCTTGCCTGATGGCTCAGCAGATCCCATTGTAGAACTTGCTGGTCTTGGTCCTTCCGCCCTTGGGAATGTTGAGCGAGTAGGAGGCTCTTGACCCCCTTGTGTTTGGGAGTGTGGGACCGGATCGAAGATGTCACAGGGTCAGGGTCCTTGTCGTCAAAGGCGTAAATGACCCGCATGGTGTCGTTCTGGATGGTGTAAATGGTGGCAAAATATAAGCTAGTAGTTGTTGAAATTTGCTTTGACAATGACAAATTCTGTGTATGAGGATTTTAAAATGGCGTACCGTTATCCGGAAGTCCTCTTTGTCGCACGTGTCGTACTTCCGTTTCAAGATCAGGCTAGTGTGCGTGTCGTTTTCGTAACCTGCCACCAAGAACCAATTTTGGATCTTATCCAACTTGGGTTCGCCCTTTGATACGTCATGACGGTCCTATGGATCATAAATATAGTTTTGTTTAGAATGTCCCTTATTCTAATAAACTTAGTTTAGTCCAAAGCTAAGAATTGAGAGATTACTACAATTACAATAAGTAGCACAAAAGAAGTAAAATTGAATAAGGATGTAGCGAAAAGGTAAAATATGAGGAAAACTATAGAATCCCCTAAGGGCCTATAATAGGAGGCACCACTGATGCAATAACCGGCTGTTAACCTATTTCCCAGTTAATGAAATTACCTGTTGCTTATAATATGTTGTTGTACTAATTGTTGGAAGATATATTATGCGCATGTCTGAAAAGGGGGGAAATTAGTATACAATAATTTAAAATTCAGGAAGAAATTTGGGTGCTGCCTCCACGAAATGATTTACGACTCATGATAAATAAAGTCTAATTAAAGCAGAATCACGATTTTTTTCTAAAGGCCCTCCCAGATTCATTTTACTCGAAATTCCACTTGGGATAGAATCTTGCTAAAACTTGTTTTTCAGGAGGTCCAAAAAACCGCTTTTTCTAATGGATTTCATGAAGTATATAGGTAGCAATTTCGTTAACACCTCTAATCTGATAAATAATTTTAAAACGTTATTTTATGGCGGTGTTTACAATTTCGAAAATGCTAGCTCGTATAAAACAAGTTCTGAACTTAGATTTTGTAATAAATGCGTATGCTACCCTTAACACATGTCCTTCACATGAACTTAACACGATACATGTATTTTATCATTAAGCCACTGAGAACCAAGATGGCGACCGGTATTCTATTGGGTTAGGATAGTTTTCCTTGTTTACGCCTTGTTTCACCGCAACTGCATGAGGTAATTTAAAATATTGATATTTTAATGCCCTTTAGCCTCCTCCAGTAATTTTCATCGGCAGTAATTGCCTTAAACCATCAGTTTGTTAAGTACAAATTGCTGAGACCTTGAGACAAATGAACTTCTTAATGGCTTTGAAAGTCCTATCTGCTGGAAAATCGTGTATTTCCCAAATATCCTCGGGAATAAAATTCAAAATTGTAACTTGTTTTAAACATTTTTGGTATAAACAGATTTCAAATTTGATTAACGATTCACGTGATTGAAATTATACCTATCAAATAGTTAATCATACGGTTTAATCGGTCCAATAAGTGCTCCTTTGTTGACAGCAACGTGTAATTACCCAAACTGGGGTAGGTTAGATTGCAATCATGGAATAATGATGAACAATAGAATACACGAAAACATCACAAAAAAAAATTAGACGTTTATATAATCGAGAAATTTGATAGCAGGTAATTGGTAGGGGAAAGTTAATCAGCTGCCATTTTCACCACACAAATTTGTTTGAAAAATGTTTTGATAAATTTCTTCCCCTTGGTGCATGAGGCATTTGTGGAATCGCGGTTAAGTAGTGTTTATTTTGTTTTTCAAGATAGTAATCCATTGCCCATCAAAGTTCTTGTTTTACATAAAAATTACTTCACAAAATCAAAGTTTTTATCTAAAATAACAGTTACTTAAAAGTATACTCTTGTCGATGAACCTCATAAAATTGAAAAACGAATGATTTTTTGTAAAAAAAAAAAAAATCTTGTTTTGCATTTAGGAACTTTTTTAACGTAAGCCATGCGCCAACAATGAGTCACTACCCAGTGTAGTCATTATTTGAGGGTCCTCATAGGAGAAAAGCTGGGCCTAGCTATGATTTTTGTTTAAGGGGATTTGAAACCCTATCCCTTTCAATGGGTAAATTTGCAACGACACTCACAGCCAAGCAAAAAGAGATTAATTAAAAATAAAAATTGTTTAAAATAGCTTGATAATTAAGCAAGGTCATTCGCTTGTCGTTTTTCACTTTAAAATAGTATATTTTTTTATTTAAATTATTATTTGAATGTTTGCACTCACAACTTGCCTATCGTATGCTGCCACCTGCTGGCAGCGTGTGCAAAATAACGGACATTTTTCAAAGTTGGTTATTAATTTTTAAAAAATCTACTATTTTAAAGTGAAAAACAACAAGCGAATGACCTTGATGATTTATCAAGCTATTTTTAAAAAAATTTATTTTTATTTTCTCTTTTTGTTTGGCTGTGAGTGTCGTTGCAAATTTACCCATTGAAAGGGATAGGGTTTCAATCCCTCTTAAAGAAAATTGTAGAAACCTTAATGAAGAATAGCACTAATTTATTAAGCTACAAAATATTAACATTTCGTAGCTTAATGCAAACCTTTCGTTTGCATTAAGGAACTTTTTTAACGTCGTTATTCGAGGGTCCTCAAAAGAGGAAATATAGGCCCTAGCCATGAAT
Source organism: Julus scanicus (assembly GCA_034698625.1). NCBI lineage: Eukaryota > Metazoa > Arthropoda > Diplopoda > Julida > Julidae > Julus > Julus scanicus. The sequence continues at coordinate 22,790 of JAQGBW010000451.1, read as the reverse complement.
TCGAGTTTCCATTATTGAATTTGTCTCAAAAATGGGCCATTCAAAAAGGACGTCCTCAAGTAGGGGTAGGGGAAGTCTGCTGTCAAGTGGGTGGGCACCAAGTGGGGGGGAAGGAGGAGAGAAGAGGGGGGGGGAAGCCATTATATAGTCCACGAATGATGGTGTTTTTCACTTTTTTTATTTTTTTAATGGACACCAGACAAAATGTGTCCAAATGTACTTGAATTTTTAAAACTTCGATAAAGTCTGGAAATTATGCCTAACTTTGTGTTAAACACCAAAGGGGGATTATCCCTGCTCCCATGTATCCTCGCCTGTTTAATACGTGTGGATATATTCCAAAAGAGGGCAATTAAGATTCCCAGCGCATTTTGAAGTTTTGGCATGCTTTCAAGGCAGTTGTCTGGCGTGTAAACACGTTGACACGCTTGATTTCGCCCCCACCGCCATGACACCAGCAACCGTGTTTCCTCTCGGCTTGCTTATTGCTATTGTTAAACGCTCGTAAAACAGTCAAGCCAGACAAAAACGACTGACGGAGGCTCTTTTTGGCACACGTTTCCCAAATTTGTGGCGAAGAATGCGACGGGACTACGTGATTCTCGCACGTCCCGAACATTCAGTAAACAAATGCCATTCAAAACAAAATAAAAAAACATTCCCGGTTTGTGGAAGTTAAACATTCACCGTGTTCCCACATTGAAAACGTGTTTTAAATGGAATATATTTTGGATAATAATGTTGAAAATACTGTGTATATATACACTAAAAATGTCTATTCAAATGCATGCATTCTATATTCTTATATAAATATTGCTCCCATATACATATTACTTTATTTAAATGTTATCATGTATTTTCACAAGAAAGTGAATCTAAAGCATGTGGTATTCTGAAATATGTGTTCGAAAACTTTTGACTTGACTGTCCGAAATTGTAAGAAAGCGTTTGATGCAAAATGTTACAGTTTTGGGAAACATTCGTTTGAGGCATCGCCTTAACCAGAATCGAGGCGTTCCGAAACAGAACACAACGAAAAATACGTCCAACTTTTCGGGCAATGTGTATACGGCAACAGAGGCAACGCAAAAACAATATCGGCACATGGCCAAATTCGAGCGAATTATGACATTAAATGCGCCAATTAACGACATCCGGTTCATCAAGCAGGAATTTCGGATGAATCGCGATTCATTTGATTGCTTACAATTGCACGTTCGTGTTTTTTTATTCAAATCAAAATTCTGCGCATGCGCAGAAATATGCATATGCCGGATGTCACGTTACAACTTGCATCAAAGTGACGTTTCAGGAACGAGAGACCAAGTCCCATTTACTGGATTTATACATTTTATCCATCTATGCACTAGATGACCATATACAGCCATGGAGGGACCATATTAAACTTTTGGTCACACATGGCCTATAGGACGAGCATACATAGTCATAATCCCATGCACAATTTCTGATTTAGTCGAATATAGAATAAGACAAACATTATGCCATACATAGCCCATTGTTATTTTTTTCACCCAACCAGCGCTCACCGCAATGACACATTGTTTTGTAACATGTGTGACACAGGTTTGCGTCGCACATGCTGCGAACCACAGCATGATATGGTTACATAAAAGTCACAAAAGCTTGATTTTAAGAAGATTTAAGACTTGAATATCAATTGAAACGTTCGAATTTTAATTTTGTTAACATTCCCATGCTATTTTTATTTTGTTTTTATTAATTTTTTTTAATGCGTGCTATATTTAAAAAAGAAATGGCGGTCACTGCAGGGGCGTAAACGGCACCCTACTATTTTGGAACATGTTGTCACTGCAAACGACTTCATCCCCTAAATAACTCTTTCAAATCCCACCATAACGTGCCAAATAAACAATAATAAAACAAGCAGGAATGTTTTTCTTGCGGAAGGACCCTTAGTCGTAAATCTGCTTGTTTTTCTTGAACATTGCTGTCTGCATGGGTTATAGCTGTTGGAGTTTCTATTGGATGGATGTCAACTAATGTCAAATTCGGAATTCCTATACATTTCCTGTATTTTAGAACGTTCAGTTGAAGTTCTCCAAGTTTAAACTAATAAATAAAACTGGGGATTTTTTTAAATCCTGAAATTTTGCAAATAAAATATTGCGATAATATAATGAATAAATAATACATGCCTAATTTCTTTTATAAAAAAAATCTAATATATCTAAATTGGCTTAAATGCTTGGTGAACTATGAAATTGGCTTAAATTGCATTTGCAAATTTCCAAAGCGCTTTCGTTAATTTCCAAATTGGCTTAAATTACTTTTATTTCCAAGTCAAGTACAAACGCTAATCTACAAATTGGCTTAAATGTTTTGTTTTTTCCAAGTCAGCTTCAAATTTCGAAATTTGCTAACTATAGTCTTTGCTAACGTCAAAATTAATTTAACACGCATTTCCTCAAATCCAAATTATGTTTTTTCACGAAATAATCCGGAATATATACAATTTCGAACGAAACAAAAATCCGGTTGAAATTGGAACACCAAGATTTCGGCAAGAAAGCTTGTGATCGATGAGCCCTTGATGCAAAAAAAAAAATCCTTCCTCAAATGCCAGAAAAGCTGAATTGGATCTGCTATCTACACTCAAGCGCATGCAAGTATCCCCCCTTCGGATTTTCATTCTGGCCTCTCAACTACAAAATTTCACCACGCCGCAGATCAACTTCTGAATTTCATTCGATAAAAATCTGCATTATTAATCGACAGTTTTCAAGGTGGCCAGACGTTTGGACGCCACTCACCCGGGGCAGAATGCGAGAAAAATTTCGTCAAACTGTGTCAGGATGACGGGATTCAGCCCATTAATCCGTCTTAACATCAGGTGCTTAAAACCTAAAGGGTGAGGCATGAAACTGAACCTGTTTTCTTAAAGAATTTTTTTTTTAGAATTTGCAAATCAGCAAATCAGTGACAGTGTGGTGTGACAACCTCATGTTGCAAGATGCAGCATTGTGCAGCAAGAATCGATGAATAGCATAAAAAGCATCACGTGTAACTGACAACCAAAAAACAAACAAGCCTTACTTTTGAATATAAAACATTCCAAACCTTGGTAATTAAGAGAGGTGAAACAATTAATAGGGTCCTTCACGCGATGGCTGATGACGTCAACCTGAGACCTTGTTTGGGGCCATTCTAAAATTACTTACCCAAAATTCCTTCAAAAATGGTTCAAAAGCTGTCATTCCATCTCAAGGATGGAATAGACAAGGGGTAGGGTAGGGAAGAGGAATGATTTTTGAATGAATTTTAGGAACGTCATTTTTGAATGGCCCCAACCAGCGTCTTCAGCTGGCTATACCAGCCCTCGCATGAAGGAACCCAATGATGACAAGTCTGGAGCTGAGTTGAATTAAATTGCATTAAAAAAGAAGAAGAACACCGTTAACACGGTCAATGGTTACCTGCAGATAAGCTTGACCATCCCTCACCCATCCGATGACCATGTCGGCCCCAGCCATCCTGCCATTCCTAGAGAGCCCTAACCCGATGTAGCCGAGAGTCTGAGCCTTGACCCAAAACACCACTTCGTCCTCAAGAGGGGTCCACATGAGTCTTATCCCGGGTCCCAATTCGGCGGTGTGGGTCCAGCCGTCGCTACTGTCTCCGAAGTCCGTCCAGGGACCTCCGACCACGTTCGCGTACATTCCGAAACCGAGGGTCAGCAAGACAGCTAATCGAACGGCGGCCATTTTGGTCCACGTGTTCTTTTTTGGGTTAGCGCTGTTCCTCAGGGAATTTCTCGCGTGTTTTTCGCGTTCTTGAAACGTTTTTTGGTTTTATGTGTTCGAACAGGTGACGGGAGCGGAAACAGGGCCACGCTTTTGGCGAGGAAACGGAAATGCGTGGCATTGCTCGGATTTTTGCGTTGGTAGACGGCAGCGGCACGACGGGAATCCGTACCACGGTCCGGGTCCGTGGAGGGCTATGACAAATTAAGAGAAAAGGTATGATAGAATATACTACATGTTTTCTATGGTGTTTACAGGGAGAGAGTCCGAGGATCTGGACTCTACCAAGCTTCTAAATAAGGCAATAAATACTCGGTGTACCCAATGGCTTAACCCCTTCAATATGGTGGTCGCTGACCAATTGGACAGGCGAAATTCTTAAATCGGCCCATGGTGTTTCTCATACGCTAACATAAATAAATAAAAATATCAAAAGTTAAAATTTGTAAGTTTGGATTCTCAAAATATTCAGGTGGTCAGTTAAATTCGTATGTTTATGGAAATTTAGATTTATTTAGACCTTTTTCACAACGCAGAGTAGTAGTGCTATTTAGAAATAGATAAAATCTGCCATGAAGTATAAATTATTCGAAACTTGATTACTATAAAGTTTTTTTTTTTTTTACTATTTGTTCGTCCCCCTTCTTTGGGTTTGGTTTATCAGACAAGACGCAGAAAAAACTTGATATAATAACGAAGATAAATTCGAAACGTTTTTAAACTGGTTTAAAATTGGCGTTTAATGAAGACGAATTTCTTCAGGCTTTTTGTTGTTGTTGTGATTGATAACTGCTTATTAGTAACAAATGCCTAAATGTGTAATATATAATGTCTTAAACATTTCGTGTTTTTATACTAAAATAAAACTAGAGAAAACTTGTTCAGATGACAGGAGATATTTTCACGATATTATAAAAAAATGCATTTGTGTATTGCGAATGATTTCTGGAAACTGTGCACTCCAATCTATGCATATTTGGTTCTTGCTCATTTGTGCATATTAACTTAAAAAACAGTATTTAAACATCGAAACACGTCTGCTGTGAAAATGACCATAAGACCAGTATCCTCACAATGTTTTTGATAAAAGTTTTCACTTCTTTTACCTGTTATTAACCTTCCAGTGGGACTGGGACATGTCCTATTAACATCACCCACAAATATAATAAAATTTGCAAAACATTGTAGAAAAGCAATATTGCTTCAAAATGGTCCCTAACTGCCAGTACTGAAACTATCAGGGCAGAAAAAGAAGGGACCATAGGCCCAGGTCCATATTTCTGTTTTTGATAAACGCAGAACAAGGTCTTTGTTTTCAGTATATGGTCTGTAATATCGGCAGCGGCTATGAGGGTGGCCCCTAAATAAATATTTTGCTTTTGGGCCCAAAGATATGCAAAAAATCAAATTTTTTCCTACTTACCATCGATGTCAGCCGGAAAGAGGAGCCCGGCGGTGGCCCAAACGGCTGCCGCCTAGAGTCGTAAGAGACCGGCAGAGCTTCGGTGCCTCTCCCGGGGTCCTTTTCCTCCTAACCAAAGGGCGCTCAACCGCTCGTTCCGGTGTTAGGGGCATGCATGTCGCACGTGCCCTGTGACGTCATCGGTCCGAGCATAAACTGCGGAAATTTCGGACACTCTGTATTTTGTTGTGTCGAGCTCGCCGGTTATAGAGAAACGCGAAGAAAGTAACTAACATCAGCGACGTGTGGAAGTTTCACACTAGAAACTGGGCCAGGGTGGAGAGGGCTGGCTGCGGGCCGTGACGTCACATCCCTGGGCAGCTGAGAAGCCCCGGGGCATGACGGGAGGGTCAGTCGTGCCAAAAATCTCCGCGTGTCACGCGAGAATGTGACAACCATTTTGGAATTTTTGTCACTTGGAAAGTTTAGTATACTTGGAATTTGTAGGTGTTTAAAACTCTTGAAAGGTAAATCGATTTCTAATTTTTTCTCTCCAGAAGTCCAAATGTCTCTCTAATTTCCAAGAGAATTCAAATTCTGCATTATTAATGGAAAATTAAGATTCGACAGTAATCCACGAAATTAAGAAACTCACTTAAAGAAGTACAAAAGTTTAAAAATTCTCCTTTTTAGTGAGCTCACCAGGTGGCCTTTGATTTTGGGCGATATTTCACATGTTTATTTTGCGTTTATTTTCAGGGTTTTGTATACCAACTCCAATTACCATCCTTTAATTAAGCCTCTAATGGTCTGATGCGTTTTGATTCTTTTTAATCATTCTTCCGGAACGACGGGAAAACCCTTTTTGAAAACCAAAATTGTAAAGTTAACAATATAAAAAAGAAGCAATTAACAAGTAAATGAATATAGCATTGGAATAGAAATTTCGACAGTCTTTTTTTGACCGTTTTAAGTTTAAAAAAGATACATTTATTTTTAAAAAGGTTGAAAAATGGTAGAAAACTAAAAAAATAAATACTTGTAGATTTTATGGAAATATTATTATAGTCTGTTTGGCACCTTGTATTCTAACAGAAATCATCATTTTTACCAGGAATTTCGAAGAAATCACAAGCTTTATTTAAATACAAAATCTTTATTGAAATGAAGATATAAAAGTGGCAAATAAATAATGGAAGACATGATCAAGGTGTGATTTTTTGTTCATGAGACCTATGATGGAACACAAAAGAGATGCCCGCATCGAGACATCCCTTCAGAACGACGTCGCTAATGCCCTTCTTGTCGGAGCAGTGATTCCACTCGGAGAGATCGCTGGTGCAGCTGGAGTCGGGTAAGGGCGGTTTCACCTGGATGCCGTTGACGCATCGCTTGCACTTGAACCTGTGGAACGGAAGGTGTGGACGGATCAGCATGTGACAAAGTTGTGGAAATTTGGCAACTTCCAATGGACAACTTACTTGTCGTGGGTGTCGCTTGTCGTGTTCTCCTCTAATTTGAAGAGTTCCCTCAGGTCAGCCAGACTGAAGTGTCGATAGACGTCCTCTTCGTTGTCCACGACGCAACTGCTCAGGGCCTTCTTGTGTGCCTGCCGCTGGAAGATCTTCTCTTCAATCGTCCCTGTCTGCAAAAGAGGAAAGCCTAAGTCTGCGGATCAAACAATAATTACATTATTTTGAACCGTCAGAGTTCTGGAGTCTTTGAAATGCTGTTCCAGAAACGAAAGCATTTGTTAAAATGGGAAGATTTGCATTCAACACTTGTTCGGAAGAAAAAGTGAATGAAATGTGTGCGTGTTTAGCGCTAAACAGTTGGCTGTCGGTTGCTTAAAGTCCAACCTGTCCAACTTACTGCAAGCAGGCGATAAATGAAGCACTGCTTCTTCTGGCCATCCCGCCACACTCTGGCCATGGCCTGGTCGTCGTTTGCCGGATTCCAGTCGGGGTCAAACATCACCAACCGGTTGGCGCCGATGAGATTTAAGCCGCAGCCGCCGGCCTTGCTGCTTAACATGAATATAAACTCGGGACTCTGTAAAGGTGAAGAAAATAACAATGACAAAGAAGCATAAAAAATGTGTTCAACATCGAAAAGGACACCAGCGAGCAATGTCCTCAGCTTCGCGCATGTACCGAAGGATTGTTAAACTTTTCCACGATCTTCGCCCGCTTCTTGATTGACATGGTACCATCCAGCCGTACGTAAAGGTAGCTGCAACGACCAGAATGTTTCGGTGAGGTGATGTGAAGTTTTTGGAACACTTTAGAAATCGCCAGTGTCTCACCTCCGCAGCCGACACAGTTTTTCGAACAGGTCCAGCGTCTGCGTGTAGTTGGACACCAAAACCACCTTGTCGCTGCTCGTGGTCCTAGTGATGGCCAGGATGCAGTCGAGGACCTTCATTTTACCTTGGAAGGACGGAACGAATACAAATTTCATTGATATTTTTAAAATATTTTGTCCGTTTGTTTTTGCATGGAGGCGAACATTTGTGGCAAAATTAGCGAGACTCTATCTCTACCTGAAATCTCTGGCTTGACGCTCTTCGTGTCATATTTTGGTGGGAATAGGTCGATGAGTCCGTCGAAGCCCTCGGCCCTTTCTTTGCACTTTTCGTAAATTAGGTCGGGATCTGCGAAAAAACGGAAATAGGTTTGTACCGGCTTTCTTTTCGGGATAAGGAAAATGTGGCGAATCTACAAACGTACGGTTGCACAATTTCTTCAGGCTGGTGATGTAGGATAGCGTGGATGCGGACACTTTGCCGCCTCCGCCGTTTAGCCGGCTCCTGGTCGAGTCGGATGTTACGAAGCGCTTGTAGAGGTCGGCTTGCATCGGAGTTAGCCGGCAGCACACAACCTGTTCGACTAGCATTTGAAAATGAAAGTAATGGGTTCAGTTTCCCTGGAGAAGTAACTCTTCAAGAAGACGACCTTAGTCTTCCAAGGCCATGATGACTTGCCTTTCATCGGAAGATATTTGGATAAGATAGCCGCCGTCCTTCGAATGATGCAGCGGTTGACAATGTTAATCAGCTCCTCCAGCTTTTCCTTGCCCGTAGCATGGTCCTTGTCTGTGGCGTCAGCGTCACGGCCCTTCAAGATAGGCGTCTCAAAGCGCTTCTTGAACTCCTGCGCTGTGCCTGCAAGATGGAAGTCACAGCTATATCTTGGACATGATGAGTGCATGTCAAACAAGTATAGCCCAAATGATTCTTCGATTAACTTTGGCAGCTTTTTTTACCTAGAATTCCTTCGTTGACAAAGTGAACCAGACTGAAATACTCCAACAAATCGTTCTGGATGGGAGTTCCGGAAATTAAAATTCGCCGCTTGGCCTTCAATGCGTTGAGTGCCTGATATGTTTGATTATCAGAGTTCTTCAGCCGATGTCCCTAAAGATGAAATTGCATTTTGGAATATTTGAAAAGCGGCAAAGAACGTGTTTTCCGGCAGATCCTTAGCTTACCTCATCACAAATGACGATGCCAACTTCACCTCTGTGCAAGACGGCAGCATGCAGGCGAAAAGTCTCATACGAGATGATGAGGATTGGGTTCATAGGTCGTCTACCAATCGGGCGCATGAACCCATCTGTAAAGTAGTAAATATATGCACATTTCTTTTGAAAAATGGAAAATAAGGCATTTTTAAACAAATCGAATGCAAACCTCGTTGCGGAACCTTACCTAAATTGCGGTCGATCTCGTCTTTCGAACCAGAGTCGATGGCCAGCGCGTTAATGCGTCCTCCGAGCCACTTGTTGATTTCGTTATACCAGTTCTAGAGATAGAGCGAAATAGGGTGATTTTATATTGCAGGATTTCCAGGACTGTCTTGAACAACTTACTTTCACCAAGCTGCTCGGTGACACGATGATGGCTTTGTCGATGGTGGGCTTGCAGTCCGGACTTTGCCTCTGTGAATGCAAACATTCGTTAGCAATGTATTTCTCCTAAGTTGTGTCACTGCTGGTCTCGTTAGTCAAAATAGTGTTACCAATAGCGTCCACATTAGTGCAATACACTGAAGCGTCTTCCCAAGACCCTGCAAACACATTCGAAACATGATTTTAAATCGCTTGGAAAAGGCTCGATAACCCTTAACAGCATTCAACTCACCATTTCGTCTGCCATGATGCACCCGAAGCTGTCTTCGATCTGCTGTCCGGTAACGCAGTCGTACATGAATTTTACTCCCTGAAAAGAGAATTTGTAACGTATTTCCATCTTTTTCACAGGATTTTTGGGTGGGACTTCGAAACGTACCTCGCGCTGATGCGGTCGCAAGATGTTCGTCAAGATTGGATCTACAACTACGTGCACCGGCTGCTTATCTCTGAGTAAAATAACATTTGGGATTAATAGGGAATTTTAGGGACTTATCATGCGGTGTCTACACAAATTCCAAAGGTTAACCGTAGGCTACTCACATTTCGATTTTTAATTGATCATGGGCGCTAAGAGATGCTGGGGCAAACAGTACGAGGGCTCCTGGCTCTTCTGGGTCGTGAAGGGCTCTTCGCGCCCCTTGTCGTCTTACACCCAAACCACGACCTCCTAAATTTGAACCTGAAATGCCGGATGTATAATTGCGTTTGTTTTGGAAAACGTACCCGCAACTCCATTATACATACTCACCTTGGTAATTGGGTATGGGTACTTTGAATGGGCGACTCAAAATGCTCTTAATCAGGGCCTCCTGGAAATGATAAGCATTTGCAGCTGTATTACAATCGCATCACGATATTGTTGTCGGGTTGCGCGAGGCACTTACGTGGGAGGATATATCCGCTGGCAGAAGCGGATTCTCAATGGGGTAAAGCGGCTTGCGGAACGGTGGTACCACGGCAGAATTTGCATCGGATCGCATGGCTTTTGCACCGCGTTTCGGGCGCTGCAAGTAATGCAAGTTATTAAGAAATATTTTACACCATAACGACATTCTGCTAAAGATGGCAGCAAACTATTTTAGGTGCTGAAATTACCTCTGTAATAGTCGGGCTCCAGCTTTTGTCGTCAGATTCGTCATCGTCAGGTCGCCTTTTCGCCACCTGGGACGGTGCACAGCTCCTCCGCTACAAATAAGTGAATGAAATAAACTGTCTGTGATAAAAGTAAGTGTATAGTACCATCGATAATTCGAAAATAAACTGTTTTCGAGCTTGTCAAATGGGAGTGCGGGCAGAACAAAAAAATCCTTTCTATCAGCAGTTGTGTATAAAGATTGTCCTGAGAACAGCAGTTACTGTTGGACGACGGTTGTAAGTATCCTGTTTTAAATGGATACTACCTAAAGACTAACAAAAACTGATTATTCCAATATAAATTACTTTCTAGTATTTCACTAGACAGCTGTCCATTACAGCCCCTGGCAATCAAAACAACGTTCAGAGGGGAACATTAAATTACTGTAATGTTCAAGTTACTATTTAATAAAATCCCCACTGTTATTTACAAGTTTTTACAGTTGTCACATTATTATTTACCATTTCTTTGGCGTTTTAAGTGGTTATTTCATCGTTACTACGACACTGACACGAACACGACATGATGGCAGCAGAACTTTTGCATGAATGAAAATTTGGCGGGAAAATCAGAGTATCGATACGCTTCTTTTTAAGTTATCATATCGATATACATGCGCCATGTTGGAACGCCTGCATAATAGATCCGCATTGACGAGAAATGCATTAACAACGCTTTATAACTCAAAAGTTTTACATAAATGCATTTTTTCCCAATATTAAGCTTTGTGGTTTAATTTAAAATAAAATTATTTCGATGTTTATGTGATGCAAACAGTTTATATAACGGAATTTAAATCAATATTTTAATTGGCTTCACATTTTTCGGTTCAATACGAATCATCTAGAAACTCAAAATATGGCGGAATCTGAAAGTGGCAAGCGTAGTCGGGAAGAAGAGAAAGGTCAAAATGAAGAGGAATGGATCGGCCCTTTGCCATCAGAAGCTGTAAAAACGAAGAAGAGGCGAGGTAAGGGCGTTTGGCACGTTTTGTTACAGCATTTTAAGCTTTTGAAAGATGATCTCTGCTACTGCCAAGTACCCCCCGGCCATGTGCTTTCTGCAAGTGGTGGTGGGATTTTAGTTTTGGTAAAAAAGTTTATATTTTTCATAAATATATAATAATAGGGATATCCCAGGGTTACAAAAGTGACTTGGAAGATAACCCATGTGTTGTTAATTGCGTCATTGCGTTATTCGCGAGGATTATAATTACGTCATGAAATTGCATGCTATTGCAATAGCTTTGTTATTTGTTATGTGCTCTTGCAGGTAAATAGGACATTATTTCTTAGCGTCATTTTAGCAGTGTTAAGTGACAAAGAATAACTCTGGTCCGAATGCAAGAATATATTACACAGTTCTGGATGTAAAGAGGGATATTCTTCTTCTTGTTTCAGTTTTGCAGTTTGAGCAGATGTACTTAAGCAACATTCCATCCTCTGAAGTGTATGAGAAGAGCTACATGCATCGCGATGTCATCACTCATTTGGTTGTAACAAAGTATGTTATTTCATTATTTCCTGTAAGAGTATTTGTTGGGTTGAAGTTAATGGAATAAATAATAACAGTATAGTCATGTCTCAATGAGAAATTACTGTTTTTACACTATAGTTTGTGTTTGTTTCTGTTTCCAGATCCGATTTTATAATTACAGCCAGCTGCGATGGACATGTAAAGTTTTGGAAAAAAGTAACAGAGGGCATTGACTTTGTAAAACACTTCCGCAGCCATTTGGGTGTGTACCACATTCGATTTCAATCGATAGAAATTGTTTGCAGGTTTTAATATATGTCATAAATTGTTTTAATAATGAATTTTTAGGAAATATCCAGGGTGTCTCCGCCAACTCTGTTGGGACGCTGTTTTGTACAGTTTCAAATGATAAATCGCTCAAAGTGTTTGATGTCATTAATTTTGGTAAGACTGAAGTCATGATACCTATTATGGATTAATTTTAATTTTATAAGATTGTGTCCGGGTTTCCCAGACGTTATCGCAGAATATAAATAGTTGTTTTTCTTGCCTTTTATTCTAGATATGATAAACATGATGAAGTTTGATTATGTGCCCGGCTGCTGTGAGTGGATCCACACGCCTGGCGATGCCATCGCTGCAGTAGCCGTGTAAGAGCTCGTTTGTTTTGAGTGAAACGACCTGTTGCAGTTAAATTGTGGCAAAAGCAGTTATTGACCATTTTGCATTTTATCAGATCCGATTCTGAAAGCTGCAACATTCACATCTACGATGGTAACGGAACCAACGTACCCTTGAAGACCTTGAATACACTGCATTATCATCCCGTTCACCTCATTAAGGTAAGTTTAAAGCCACACACCAAACTGTCTCACGTATCTGCCAGAGATTGAAAATTACCCTTTCCTTTATTCGACGCCAACAGTTTAATCCTGTGTTTGAAGTCGTGGTTTCCGTCGATAAGACTGGTCTCTTGGAATACTGGACCGGAGTGAAGCAGGACTACAGGTTCCCCAAAAATTTGGGCTTTGTCAGCAAACTGGATACCGATTTATATGAATTTTTGAAGGTAGACTTTTGTTATTTGGCCTATTGGTGGATGAGTCATGTCACATGCAAACTATCCTTCATTAATCTTTCCGAAAGTGAAAATCCAGCTAGACAAAGTGCTGTTGTTAATCGTGACCTAGTTATGTCAGAAGAAATGGGAATACTTTCATTTCTAATGTTCCTAGTACTCTTCCTAGTTGTGCGTTAATTAATTAGCATGTTTTTTTTATTTATTTTTATTTTATAGCACAAAACATACCCAACTGGACTCACCTTCTCCGCCAGCGGTAAGAAATTTGTCACCATGGCTGCTGACAGGAAAGTCCGAGTGTTCAGGTTTCAGACTGGGAAGCTATCCAAGGTGTTTGACGAGTCGTTGCAGCGTTTCTCCGAGCTGCAGCAGGTGGGTCTTGGTCGGCATTTTTGGCACGTGCCGACAAGCAGCGTCATATTCAAATTTTTAAGAAGATACAAGCGTAAAGCACTTGAAATTTACTTCTCGCATTTCTGTTTAAAGGATAAACAGCTTTTGCCCAACATGGAATTTGGTCGACGAATGGCTGCCGAGCGCGACTTGGAAAAGTCGGATGCCTTCAATCATGCCAACATAGAATTTGACGAGAGCGAAAACTTTGTCTTGTATTCGACGATGATTGGCGTGAAAGGTACTAGCGATGGTTTCGCTTGGTGCAGCAGCATCTCGATTAAATTTTATAATGACTGAAAGTTCCGGAAGAAATTTTCGATTTATTCTTTTTTTTTTGTTTCTACGTGTAGTCGTTAATCTTGTCACTAACCAATGTTCTAAGCTGATCGGAAAACCAGAAAACATCCGTTTCTTGCAAGTGGCATTGTTTCAGGTGAAAAACTAACTCTTCTGATAGGATGCTCTAGGTCTTCTGTGCCATGCTGTAAACTCATCAACCACTTTGTTTTCATATTTCAGGGGAAATCAACCAGAGCCAATGCAGCCGTCACAATGGAGATGCAGGCATCCGACAACCCTGTCCTCGACAACGTGCAGTCAGATCCTACCGTGTTCTGCACGGGTTTCAAGAAAAACCGGTTTTACATCTTTAGCCAACGGGAGCCGGAGGATCACAAAAGGTTGGCGGCTCGACCACGATTTCTGAGAAATGTTTCCCAAATGCTCACGTTTACTGTTTGTTTCATTGTTTATTTTTTCTTCTGTTTGAAGCGTGGAATCGGAGAGGGATATTTTTAACGAAAAACCTTCCAAGGAAGACATCATTGCAGCCACAGAAGTATGTAAAATCTCATCTACGTTTAGGGCGGTCCTAGTTTCAAACCCGAGTGACGTTATTTTGTTTTTTGTTTTATTGAAAATGTTTTGATAAAGAATTTTTTTTTTCTTTCTAGTCCTCAGCGACACAGAGGCTGTATAACAACGCCATTCTTCATACAGGCATGGGAGACATTCATTGCACACTGTTTTCCAAAGAGTAAGTCCATCATTTATGGTATTTTTTTTTAAAAATCTTAGGGTCATGGAATATAGTGTGAAACACCTATAAGTGGAATGAATGTGTCCCAATATGGGTAAATCGTTTAAAACACACGTGCCGAAGCCGGTGTTTGGGATGATTTTCAAAGATGCAGGAGGGTTCCCTTTTTTAAAGAAAGGCCACCAAACTTTTATTTTTCTTGTTAATTTCAAAATAGGTGTCCAAAAACGGTGGAAAATTTCTGTGTTCATAGCAAAAACGGGTATTACAACAGCCACGTGTTTCATCGGGTGATAAAAGGCTTCATGATCCAGACTGGTGACCCATTAGGTAAGTAATTTTGTTAGCCCTTAATGGTGCAGTGGAAAATGCAGGTCACGTTTTCCTGACTTTTAAATTTTTTTCAGGCACAGGAACAGGAGGCGAGTCCATATGGGGTGGAGAATTCGAGGACGAATTTCACCCGAACCTTCGGCACGACCGGCCATATACCATCAGCATGGCCAATGCCGGGCCAGGGACAAATGGGTCCCAGTTTTTTATATCTGTCACGCCAACGGTAAGAACATACATATCTCGTTTTTGTTTGAAGCAACTAATAATGACATGGTTGTACAAACTTGATTATTTTATTTATTCACAGCCATGGTTGGACAACAAGCACACGGTGTTCGGCCGAGTGGTCAAAGGCATGGAAGTTGTACAAAACATCAGCAACGCGAAGACCAACCCGAAGACAGACAAGCCGTACGATGACATCCGCATTATCAGCGTCACAGTAAAATAAGCCGGGTGCCTTTAGCCCAAAATAAATTTGTTTTTTAATTACTGTTGATATATTTTTTTGTTGTTGTTACCATCGTACTGGTCACCGCGAATCTTCTTTGGGATTTCCTGTGGCCGAAGACTCTGGCGGATTCTCTTCGCTACTTTCATAATCGCTGTTGCCAGTTGCCGCACATATAGAGGTGGGTTCGATAGCCACAGGTTCGACGTCCTCGATGCTGATGCACTTGTTGCCACTCGTGATTGTGATCTTTCGTGGTGTGGAACGTATCGGCAACACATGTTCCACGTGCACTGGCTCCTGACTCCCGCACCTGGAGCATGAGGCTAGGGTGATGGCAGGAACAACGTTCTGTGTCAAGCTGCCACCAGGTGGTCTCATTAGCTGGTGCTGGCCCTGGGGAATGTCTTCAACCATCTCTCGGATAGGCTTAAAGCACAAGTAAGCAAACGATTAATTGGACAGGCAATTCAAACCTGCGCGTACCACCTTTTAATGGAATTTTTTAGATAATTTTGAATAAAGACAGGCTTACCGCTCGTCTTGCACCGCGTATCAAGCTTGGAAGAGAGAACACCATGGCCGGCCCCATGTACATAACGGCAACGATAGAGACGACAGTGAGGACAGCAACAAAGACTATCTTTTCAAAAAAGTTGAAGTGTCCCAATGCTTTGCTGTAGAACAGGCCGAAGGAGCTGCCTATAAACTTGGCCATGGTTTCAAACACCTTGCCTAGAGCAGACGCCGCCACCTGGAGCAAATAAAAATGGGATTCAGCTTTTAGGAATGCCCCGTGTGCCGCAAGTAGAACCGAATTCCGTACCTGGAGAGGGTTAATTTGAAAGCGCGTGTCCACCATGAGGAGCTCGTAGTACTTTTTGCAAGGATCGTCCATTCCCAAGAGGTTCACCTGGAGCGACCAGCCGATGCGCCGGAAGACATTCACTTTTTCGGGATTGCAGTGTTCCGGGACAGTGGCCAACTTGTGTCGCTCGGCGAATTTTTCTGCCTCTAGTTTCTGGAATGGAATGTGTGATTGCGGTGAAAGACTGGTTCAATTGATTGTATTTAATGAGGCCTCACCTGATACATGTTGATCCCTTCGTACACTGTGCCAGCAACGAACAATAACACAATACCCAGGACGAAGGCCCGGAATGGGCTCAGTTGTCGGAATGCCAAGATCACAATTACACTAGCCACAATGGAACCAATCACCCCAGCCTGCGTAAGATCAAACATGAAAATGTAAAGCTTCAGCTAAGCAAACCACTTTATCTTGAAGACTGATTAGTTTTAAGCGTGCCTACACTATCTTGTGCCTTCATCATCAGCTGCTCCAGCCATGTGATTCCTCCTCCATACTCCGCAGAGTCTCGATGAAGTCTCACTCGTTGTATGAGGTGCGTTAGGATCTCATCCACATCCTGAATAGCAACTTTGCTCGCTGGAGAAACATAACTCTTCAGCATTGCCAGTTCCGATTCGGTGAGCTTCATTAGCACATCGAACTGCATATCCTCCACGTCATTGGATAGGTGCAGCTATGGAATGCATCAACCCATTTGAAAGGATTTCGGACTTTAGACAAACTACGGGTCACTTTGAAAGTTTGCACATTTTAAAACTTTGAAATTTTTCTTCATTTACCTCGGCCGTGAAATGTGCAAGTATGCTCCGGATGAACCGCTTGTAGAAGTGAAATTCGGACTGGTAGCAAGAGTGGGGTGGGGCAGTAGGCTTTTCCTTGGTGGCAGGATTATGACTGACGATTTCTTTTGTTATCTCTTTAGTTTTTTCTTCTGAACGAGAAACTTTTTTGTTAAAGAGTTACAGTAAAAAAGATCTAGGCTTTAATTGGGTTGGTGAAAATATCCTTGATTCCTTGCAGTTTTCTTTAAATTTGTTTGGTGTGATGGGAATAAATGAACGTCACAGAACAGCCAAATTTGAGAAAAGCATTGGATTCTATCTTCTCATTACACGAAAGCTTTTGTGATTTTTGTAAAAAAAAATTTTGCATGACAATATGTAAATTAAACATTGAGATTTTGGGTAGAAACAAGCAATTGCAAAGAAATCGAAATGCAGTTTATTTTACTTTCAATTTCTTAGTTTTTTCACCTTGCAAATGCAAGTTACACGGAATACATCATAGAGGGCGCTAAAATTCGCAGGGGCCTTTTCGTAAATTATTTGTTTGGAAAGCGGGGTCGTCCATAAAGTTACATGCAATTGACAATAAGCAAATATTTGTACTAGGACATCGTCAAGTGACACACCTATCGCTATAACCTTGTCACGAATCATTGATTTGGTGTTATAATCGTAATGAAGCATATCCCCCGGATCCACCCAATCCTCTTCTGACAGGTTTTTAACGAAGGCAGAATTTAGCAGCGCTGTCAATGCCAACATGAGGCAAACATTTAAAATTCGGTAGCTCATTTTTCACGATTTTTATCTAATTATACCAGTAACCCATTGACTTTAAAGCTGAGATTTCGAAAAAACAAAGAAAATTGAAGTTTCTTGAGGTGTTCCAGAGCAGGCATGTTGACCTTCACAAACTAGCACATTGCGAAAAGAAAAAGTGAAGTCACTTTCGATATTCCACCATATTGTGACTCATATTTAACGGCGCTCCTGTGTTGTGTAGTCGTTTTCGGCAATATAGTATTGATTTAAGTGAACTTGCATGTTCTTGTTAACCCTCAAAAACGTTTTTTGTCCAAAGTATGTTTTTATTAGCTAAAATATATCACCTTTGTCAAATAAACGAAGGCGGTAATATAGTTAAACATATTATTCACTACAAGAATGCGAAAACTATACAGCTTTACAAGAAACGATCAACTTTCATTGCCGAAAACAAAAATTCTTAACAATGGCGCTAACGTTTTTTGCTACGCCCCCTTGCGGCATTCTATTTCCGCAGGTCTCATCAAAATGGTGAAAATGGTTTTGGAAAACACAGTTGTTAAAGCCCAAGAACCTGAGGTAATAATTTAAATAACCAGATATGTAGTTGTCTAAATAAAGCATAATTGATTTAAGAATTCGTATCTATATGGCTTTTGCTTATGGCCACTATTTTTGCAGCTTTTTCCCTCTAGTGAACTAACTCCCTATTGATGCCTAAAATTGGCTTGATTCATGCCTCGATCCTCATTATAACTATTACAAATATTTACGTAAGATTTTTTTATATTTCAGGAAGCAGAGGAGGAAGAATTAGTAGTAAGTAAAGAGTTTATCTTCAAAATATATTGCTCTATGTACTTCCTCGAGGTTTGTGAGGCATAATCGCGTGGCCTTGTCCAAGGTTGAAATGCATATTACTATTTATGGATTCTACAAACTGGGATAAAATAGAAAATATATTTGTATTTTGGAAAGCTGTTAATTTTCTAAATTGTAACATTTGCTTTGTTTATAATCTCGTGTTCGGGGTCATAAAAAAGCAAGACATGCACATTTTTTCAAAAATTTGCTGTATTGATAATCCATAAATTGGGGGAAAAAATGATTACATTAGGGGGTGTTTTTTCAACTGCTTGTTAATTTTTTTTTTAATGAAAAGGCACATTGCAAAATGTGCTTAAGCAAAATTGAAATATCTAACCATACAAGACAATGTGCCATGTATAAAGTTAGTTAGGGCATTTTAATATGCTTACCATACAATTTATTCTTTCATCTAATTTTTTCTCATAGGACCCTCAGACTGTGCTGCGTGAGAAGTGTTCACAGAAAAAGGAGTGCTCAGCTTATCAGGAGAAGCTGCAAGAATGCAATGATAGGGTGAACAGCAAAAAGAAAACAGAGGAAACTTGCGTGGAAGAATTGTTCGATTTTATGCACTGTGTGGATCATTGTGTACGTAAAACATTCCAGTCTGTTAATAATTGTATGGGAAATTTCAAAACGCCCATTGAGCTAGAAATATTTGATTCCAATATGTCATGCTTAGAGCAATTTAAGCATATGGTACAAGTTTTTAATTACAGTTTTTTTTATTTCAGGTATCTAAAAAGCTGTTCTCAGTTTTAAAATAACCAATACATGTAAAAATAGTCCCAATCGTGTCCATAAAGTGCTGCAGCGTAGGAATCCATTTTGTTAGCACGTTGGTCAAGCGTTGTAAGTAAACTTAGGATGTGCACCCCATAAAATAAATGATGCTCTAATCACAACTGAAAGATTGTTGCTTTATTGTTCCCAAACATGCAGCAAAACATTTTCTACAACTAGAACAATATTGACTAAGCTAACAAGTGATTTGCAAAGTAAGCATTAGGGACAAAGCACCTTGACCAAACTAGCATTTTTAAAGATTTTCTACTTAACGTTTTTATGTAGACAAGCAAATTCTATTGATATGAAACTTCAATTTTTCATCGGTTAAAATTAATTGTGTTACAACACCTTTAATAGCAATTTGAATTTAAATTTGGCGGGCACATGGCAGCTGTGCTGCTAATCTTTATTAATGTTCGAATTTAAATCCTTATTATGGTCAAAGCGATACGATATAAAATAATTTTGTAACGCTAGCTAGGTGTCTCAATAAATTTTATGAGAATTTCCAGTTAGGATTTAGGATTTAGATGTTTTATCGGTTTTGTAGAGAACATATTCCTGCAAATACAATGGCATGAATAGGGACATAACTCGCAAAAATTAGGTAATTTTGGAATGGTCGTACGGCAGCACTGCCTAAACTGCGCTTCCAGTCGCCACCGCTACATGGCAGCACTGGTGTAAAAGGAAGATGGCGTCCTGGTACCGTCCTCGAAGTTTGAGGACGGGCCGATCGTTGCGTTGTAAGTAGACGAACTGCTGATCAAAAAAATGTAAATAAAACTCGCTTATTCGGTTCACGGTGTTCTCTACATAATCGTATTTTCGATTGCAGTTCGACGCGACAGCGAGGACGAGATCGTGCAGTTGGACTTTGCTAAAGGTGAGTTCACCTCAGTTTGTCAACTGCATGGCTGCTTCGACCAACTCTTGCATAAGGACCTTGCATTTATTTACTGCTTAATCGGCATCAAGTTTTTATTACCCACTTTGATTATTGCTAAGCCTGTCAATGTCTTTCGTCGCAATCGCCGACTTGTACGCGGTGGGTGGAAAAGTACCGGAAAACGCGGTTGACCCCGGCTGCATTTGCCGGCCGAATCTCATAAGAAAATTTGTTGGGGTTTCGACGTATAACCGTATTTTTTACTATTTATCCGAAATAAACTAAATTACTTTATAGGGTGTCTTAGTGTTATTTCTCCGTATTGCACCTACCTTGACGATGTTTTGTGACGTCAATGGCTTGCTATTCAAGGTTCATCCTGGTGATTGTTGTTGTAGTTGTTGCTTTACGTACGTGTAGTTTGACTAATCGTCATAATCCCTAATGAGATTTAGCTGTGTCATTACTGTAGTTTGATAAACCAAATTGAGTTAAATATAGGTCCTGGGGGTTAACCAATTTGTGGTTCCTACTGGTCCAACCTTCCCATCTATCGATCTAGCTGTCAGATTTCTCTATCTCCAGAGTTGGTCATCAACCCTTTATTCACTAACTAAATGTGGGGTTTGTGCGGGACCTTAAATTTCTGATATCCTTAATATAACCATGTTCCCGTCTTGCAGGTTTGTCTGAAAACGTCCGTGAAGTACTCTGCAATGTAGTGAAACGGGATGGGATCAGCAGGGGAAGGAAACTAGGATACCTAAATGCCTTTATCAAATTATGCGAGAAAATATATCAAACGAAAGGCGAGCCATGTGGGATCTCGCCTGTGGAAATGTTTTCCTGGTAAGAACGATAGCGAAGTGTTGTTCGTTTCAGATTCTCCATATACCGTTGTAGAATCCATGAAACTTTGTACTTGTATGTTCAGCGTAAGAATCCAGGTTTGGCTAATTAACTGTAATTCTTGTATTTCAAATTAAGTTTACAAGTATCTCTATTCCACGAGGCGAAAGAGGTTCGGGCAGCTGGCTTACGCGCTATGCGGTACCTGCTATACGATGAAAGGATGATCGACGCCTTCCTTCTGATACAGGGGCACCATCTGGTTTGTAGGTAAGGGCCTGCCATCGTTTTTATAGAAATGGCTGTTAATAGGTTAATCTACTTTGGTTTTTTTAAACGCATTAATTATCTGATCATTTTTATTACCAGATTTTAAATTTGGATTCAGTAAATTTGGAGTACCACCCATTTTTTTTTTGTTTCTCAGGTCGCTGGATATCGTCCTAGATAACCAAGTGGAGCACGTGCAAGCACTGCGCTTGATTCGCAGGGTACTAAATGTCTGCCCCAACAAGTTCCCACCTGCCTTTGCCAAATGCCTCATCTCCATCGCTAATGATGGTCTGCAAGAAAGGGAGCGTCTGCTGCGTGTTTGCCTGGCCACGTTGAGCGAGCTAGGTTAGCTGCATCTTCACTTTTATCAACGATTAATGATCTATAAATTTCATTAAATAATCAAAAAGATGAAATTATGCCTTTTATAACTTTCTTTGCAATTTCATTTTTTCAGCAATTATGAATTCAAAGTTGTGTGCTGAATCCGGTGTCGTTGGATCCCTGCTTAAATCCACCATTACTTGCCAGCTGCCACGCATCAACGAGGCGTTGGTCGGGACCGTTCTTTACCTTTTGAACCATCCAAGCACGAGGCAGCATGTGCGCATGGGAACCGACTTGGAGGTGATGCATAATTCTGTCTGATATTATAGCAGAAGGATATGGAGAAATTGTCTGACTGTTGCTTCTGAAGTTAGAAAAAACAATTCAATAAATTATTCTCCATTTTCCCTTTCTAGCATGTGCTGGCTCCGTATACCGATTGCCATTACCGCCTACCCTTTGAAAATCTGGACCACTCGGGGTTCGTAGTTTTTATTGTGCTTAATTGTGTTTACTGGATTCAATGCATTTATTGTATTAGTTGTCTTAGCCGCACTCGTATGGATTTTTATATCTACTTGGTTTTTCTTGTTTTCTTGCAGGGAGGACAGAGAATCAATGTTTATTCCTAGCAAAATGGCTCTATTATCAATCCTGCGATCATGGCCAGGTATGTTGATATATTTTGTGACAGTAGGTTTGGTCACGTTGTGTATTAAATCACTTTGACTGTGGCTATTTTTCAGAGAGAACTATTTGTTGCTGGAGGTTTTGCGAACTTCGATTTTTTTGTCGAGCGTGCTTGATATCTTTGTCTTTGTAATGTTTTCAGGGATGATACGCCTGTGCAAACCCGATGATTGCGGCATAAAATCATTAGTCGATATCTTGTACCTGCCTAATCCTGATGCCAGGGTATGTTTTATCTCCTTTGCTTGTTTCTCTTGCTGCTTAATGGGAATGAAGCGCATTTTTCTGCTAATGGAAACAATTTAAAAAAGCTTTGCTTTGCAGGAAGTTTTCAGAAAGATATTGTTTTTCCTCCACAGAAAGGAGTAATGGAGTTACTATTTGAGCTTTTCCGCATCCCAGTGCCTGAGTGGACCTCAGATTTCCCCACAGCTCTAGGAATCGCTGGTAATGTCACATGTTCTGACTGTATACAAAATCAATTATACTATTTTAAAGGTGCCCGTACACCAACCGAGCATTGTTCGCAAACGTTCGTGAACATGCAGGATGGGCTCCCGTTTCCACTGCCTGAGCACGGTTTACGAGCACGTGCTCAAGAGCATTCAACATGGCTCCCGGGCTATCCAAGCTGTCCATCTGTGCTGCTTCAGGGTCCCATATTCCATG
>JAQGBW010000450.1:0-41629 GCA_034698625.1 Julus scanicus | reverse complement strand
CATCCGTAAAAATTCCCACCGACCTCGACCTGGGAGCGAACCCAGCATCTTAGGATCAAGAGGCAAGCACGTAACCCCCTCGACCATCGGCGTCTGCAGAACCCTGCTAATACTTTTACAAGCGTAAAAGTAATTGAAAATGAACATCTTATCAAATTGTTATTTTTAGTGTTAAATTAACAAGTTTTGTTGTAAGGCAATTTCTTTAATCAAATTTACCCACTTTCATGGTTTTGGGGGGCACGAAAACGGTTTTAATCAATGATTAAACAATGTTCATCAATCATTAAATTTAGCAACACTGCGGTAGGGTGCTATACTGGGAAACAAAGTAAAAAAATGGCCGCCGAATAAGCAGACAATTCATTATTCACCGAATTATTAGCTAACTGGTAATTGGGTGCTAATGTAGGGTCTAAGCACTGAATTGCGTGCCTCGCACATTGAAACAACAAGCCTATTTTCATCCAAAATCGAGAAGGAAACAATCAAGGGCTCTTGTTTTTCGCCACTTGTAAATGAACCTATTAATCTTCCCCAAACATCATGCACGCTTTGTCTTCGTTATCGCTGCAGCCTTTGCACACTATACTGCAAATAATTTATCATTTTATCGCAGTAGTTTTCCACTGCCACCGCAACATTTGCTACTATAGACATGGCTCCAACAATTCCCCCATCCACCGTTATTATCTTTTTCAACTTTCATGATTTTCTGGAAGAAAAATGGCCACCGTATCAGGATGAAACAGAGCACATTTGATGCGCAATTAAACCAAGAGTAAATGTCGTGGCTGATCACGTGAACTGACCTTCCTAATTTTCGCCATTATCACCACGTTGTAGGGCCATTATTTTACCCCCCTCCTTTCCCCCTCCTCACCCACCACCAATAAAGAATTAAGATAAGTGCGAATGTTGTTCCACAAACGCTTTCTTGCCACTCTTGTCCATTATCACAAATTATAGTAGAAAGTTTCAAAGTGGACAGTTTAGTTCCATGTTTCGACAACATGGTCACCAGGATAGTATTAGGAAAATATAGTATGATAACCCCTCTTTCTAGCTCAACGAATTTGTATTTGTCTTCTTAAGTATTGACTTTCAAAAAAGGATTCTTGAAGAACTGAAAGGATGAAGGTATGAAATATGGATAATAACTGCCCATATATGGCCCGATTTATGTGTTTATATACAGGGTGGACCAAAAGTCAATGCCACCCCACTTTTTTTTTCTTAAATCTTATAGTCATGAAAATTCTGTTAACGGAAATCCAAATAATAACTTGGGAGCTGTAACACTTAGGACAAAATTTCAAATTAGGAAAAGGAAGAGAATGGTCTGTTTTTATGAAATCAACTATTTTCGTCTTCATTGGCAATTATTTAAACTTCTTGGAATGTTTTTTAGAGCTGAGGAAAGCCCCAAATGGTAACTATACTGCAGCACTGTGTTGCACTACAGTGTTGCACTACAGTGTTGCATTACAGTGTTGCATTACAGTGTTGCACTACAGTGAAGCGACCTATCACATACCTTTAAAACTTCAACAGAAAATCCAAATACTGAAAAATTCCATAATTAGTGGACGTCCATAATGGTTCCCCCTCTCCCTCCCCCGCCTGTCCACATGGTGTCCACCACACCCCCTTAACAACCCCCTATTGAGGACGTCTTTTTGAAAGGCCCCTTACTTTTGACATGTTCGGGTACAAGTGTTAACATTTGAGTCTCTCTTCTTACTGACCCTTGACCATACCGATTTAAGTGCTATCTCTGGTGTCTAGATGGCATTTTCTCCTTGTTTTGCTGGCTATTTTTGGATATGTTTACTCCCCCGTGTGTTGTTTCTTGGCCAGTTTCAATTTTAGGTCTTTCGTATGCCACTTCTTTTTTGACAGATATTCGATAATTGATCAGCTCTTTCATTTATTTGTCAGTTTCAAATTCCGGTTTTATCGCCGCTTCACGACGTCGATTTTTCGACATTTTTTTTCACCTAGTTTCTCCAATTGAATTTTCTGACAATTCAACACCAGATGAAATTTCATTGCCCACCAACAATTTTACCCTAATGCGTATTTGATATGGCTTATCTCAACTGTGTATGCACTTTTTTTTCAAGAAGTACGTGTATACATAAAAAGTTAAGGCAAACTGGTCAACTTTGTACAAGTATAATACTTTTTAAATTGTATATTCAATAAGTTGCATGAAATTTCCACATGGTGTGATGTCAGTTTGTTAATTTATATTTAAACAAATGATGCTATTTTCTACAAGAATTTAGTTCAACATTTCAAATAAGGGTTCATTAAAAATGACGTCCTCAAAAGTGAGGTGGGGGTCATTTGGACGTCCACTAATGATGATATTTTTCAGGTTTTAGATTTATTTGATTGAGTTATAAAAATCAGTGAAAAGGGAAATGGACACCCGTCAAAGTCAGGAAATTTCTGTTAATCAGAAATTTATATAATAGGCCTTGGCAATTCCAGCAAATTTTCTAGCCACCCTACTTTTTAAAATTATTAAGGACGTCTATGAGGGAGGAGGGAGGTTGTGGTCTGGGGGTAAAAAGGCTCAAATGGCTAAAATTGATAAAATGGACACCTTGTGGACAGGGGGTGGTGGAGGGAGGAAATTTTGAATTAATTTCGGGGACGTCATTTTTGAATGGTCCATTAACTGTTTTCATACATACATGGGGAATATCATATATGGATATACACTCATATGGTACACATCTTCTGGGTCTACACTTAATTGTTTACTCATTGAGAAATGGTTATAATTTTTCACACTGAATTTTTACATCCGGGACATTGTGTTCAATAATCAAAATCATGGTACTAATTGGCGTCTGTTTTTTTGTAGTTGAACAGAGAAGTTTTTTTCTATCGTATTTTTTTTATTATTTTCCTCTATAAATATAGTCGAAGGAAGTGAAGCGGAAATCCAGTCGTTTCATTTGTTAACATCAAAAGAAATGACATTTCACCTGCCTCTTGGGAGACAAAATCAACGGTTTAGTTTTTGGGAAGGAAAAAGAAAGGAAAAAAAATGCAGCAAAGCGACAAAAGGAAAGTTAAAACAACAGCACGGTAAAAAAAATCCCACAACAGACACAGAAAAAGGCGTCTTAAACGAAGGAAATTGGGAATTGCGTGCTGGGAAAACGAGTCCCAGAAAAAAAACAAAAAAACTGTAAGTCCACCTCAGGAAGAAGTAAAAAAAGGCGAACTAAGCTTCGATGATATAGTGAGGGCAACGTATGAAGCAGTGTTTCATATAGACTGCAAACAAATAACTTATCGATTTTACGTCGCTTTGCTTAGCTATTTTTTGTACAAAAAACATACCAAGAAGTTATTGCGAAAGTAACAGCCCCTATTTGAGGAGCTAGGTTACGCCAGATGACACTTCATGCTTTGTGCCAGGTCAAAATGGCGACCAAAATCCATATTAAGGTATTTTTACTATGATTACTTACTAATCATTATATCGAATTTTCACAAATTTGAAGAAAATTTAATGAGATACAAAGCGAATTCGTTTAGGAAATATCAGTATCTTTAAGAATATAAGGTATCAAACTTGCACCCACACCTCCTTCACGGATATAATAAGGGAATTTAGGTTGTTTTATAAATCTGGCTGTATAAAAAAAACATGAAATTTTTAGAGAAAATTAGGGGCCATTCAGAAAATGACGTCCCCGAAATTCCTTCAAAAATTCATCCCCATTCTACCCCCTGTCCACAAGGTGTCCATTTTAGCCCAGACTCTTCTTACCCCCTCCCCCCTTTATTTTTGGAAAAGTAGGGTGTCCTGAAAATTAGTTGGAAAATACAAAAGCTCATCCTATAAATTTGATTCAGAAATAAGTTGCAGAAATAGGCCAAAATTAAAAATCAACAAACAAACAAATTTAGGGGCCATTGAAAAATGACGTCCCCGAAATTCAATCGAAAATTCACCCCCTACTGTACCCCCTGTCCACTCCGTGTCCATTTGAGCCCAAACCCCCTTCCCACCTCCTCCCTCTTATGGACGTCATTAACTTTTTATAAAAGTAGGGTGTCTAGAAAATTTGTGGCAACATAGAAAGGCTCATCGTAAAAATTTGATGCAAAAATAGGTTGCAGAAGTAGAATCAACAAACAAACATATAAACAAACAAATAAGGGCACATACAGTATTTTTGCATGGTTATATATTTACATATATGATCATTTTCACATTTGTCCAATATATTTTTTCCATATATGTGCCATAAATGATTTATCCAACCTGGTTCTTATCAAATTAAAATTACATCTATGCATAAATTAGTGAAACATATCCGAAAGTATTATAATATGTAAATTAGTCGATCGATATCATACGGTGAGGACTTCAAAATTCCTTGTTGAATTCGTGTGTATAGTTAAGTAATTCCTCGTTCATTTATGGAAAAAATATTGATTTTTTAAATAGCGAAATTAATTCTTAAAAAGCTTTTTTTTTGTTCCACGTAGCCCTCGCCTTGTTCAATTTACTCTTAATTTGCGATGTTAACGTTGGTCCTGAGCCTGACATTTTAGCTGAAACTAAGCATCGAATTTAGTTGTAAATTAGGTGGTATTAATGAGGAGCCCATTTAGTATGCTGCATGAAATCAAGTGCTTTATTATTTCCCCATCGACTTCTTGTCAAAAGAATGGCTACTTGATTTCACGTAGGTTTCATTAAAACGCAGATTTCCTTACATAATCATGGCTTAATTAGTAATTTACGATGGAAAACTCGTGAGCCAGGCCCATCCTGAGAACAATTTATTACCCGGTAATTTTATAAAGTTGAACACAAAAGCGGCTTGTTTCATGCGGCCGTATTAATCTCAATTAAAATGACCAAGAATGGCTTAAAAACGGGTTATTAGCGTCAGGAGGCCATTCATTAACGCTACAATGGCTTATACTACATTTTTACTGTTTTATCTTATGGAGAAACTTAAGACATATTGTACAAGAATGATGATACCTACACTACATGAATGAAACAAACTTTTATTTTGTTACATTTTGGTTACTTTCATCATGATTTTTTACTGAAATTCAGGTTTCTCCCAATTTATGCATATTCATACACCTTTCCTCAACTTTTTGTCTGTTATGTTCAACCACCTTTTCTCTACATTTGCACATTCTGCCAGCAGGTGGCAGCATAAGAATTCAAATTAACGGACATTTTTAAAACTTGTTTATTAATTTAAAAAAAATCTACCATTTCAAAGTGAAAAACGACAAAATAATGCGCTTGCTAATTCATCAAGCTATTTTAAACAATTTTTTTTATTCTATTTTTTTTTGGCTGTGAGTCTGTTTTAATTTTCACCCATTAAAAGTGATACAGTTGTATTCCACCTTAACAATAAATTTTGGTGCAGGGAACTAACGCCTTAGATTTATTCAATGCGTATTTCGAGAATGTGAAGAAAATTTGGGGAAACTGTTTACACAACTCCGGTTCGCTTTATGTTGGAATATTGAGCTCATATTTGGAACCCTTACAGGATGGTTCATATTCAGGATATAGAGATGATCCAGCATAGGGCAGCCAGATTTGTTAAGGGCAGTTACCAACATTCCGCGAGTGTGACAGAAATGCTCCACTCTCTAAATTGGGACACGTTGAGGTCCAGCAGCGAAAAGTTATCTTTGGGGTTATTCAAATGTTTTAATCTTTCTCATAATTCAAATATATTAACGCCTAAGGACCACTCTAGGAGTAGACATAATCACTCAAATCCTTTGACCTTGGCTTCGTGCCAAGACGGATGCTTTCTATTGGTCCTTTTTTTTGCATGCGATTAGACGATTGAATAGCCCTCCTGGCAAAGTCCAGATTCAGTAAAAATTAAATCTAACAATGATGACTAAGTCACTACTGACTTAGGGGAGCATTCTCCTGAAATTAGGTACCACCCCCCAACCATATGGCATTTATTTTCTGACTGTAGTGTACTGAGTTGAATTTAATTGAGGGATTCTATTATACATCTTTTCAAAGTTTTCCATGCTTTTCGCTCAATTACGGTCCATTAGTAGAGGTTTATTGAGTCTTCGCGAATGATTGTCCCCAAATGGATTTTGCATTCGCCTAATGGCTAAACAATTGAGGTCTATTTCCATACCATATATCCATTTTTTCTTCTTTTCTTTATTAAGGTTTCCTAGACTCGCGTGTTGGCGTAATTTTATATTCGTGACCCGTTTTTGTTCATAATCCATCAGCAAGATGGCTGTTGTTCCGTTTAAAAAAATAAAAAAGGAAAAAACGGTAATTGCGAGGGTGTGACTTTGGTGAGGTATTTTTTTTTGCATTGTCTCGTGTCGAGCTGTTAGCATAATGTCCGTTAATAATAGCTTAATTATGGCATGTAAACTATACTCGCATGTGGGAAGACGCAAATGTGCGTCGAGGCATTACGAAAATTGCGTTTATGGTTAGTTCGCATGCGATGTGTAGTCTATTAGAACTTCGTGTGTGAGGAATTTTCGCTTATTTTGGCAAATGCACGTACTGTAACTGCGGCAATTTATGAGAATTTGTAAACTTGCCAAATTATACGCAGTTGTAATAGAAAACGTTTATTTTTGTGCTGATGTGAAAACGTTATTTTAAAAAACGCCCACTGTTTAGAATAAGGAGATATTGCCCATATTGCGAACACCAAAATAGAGTAAGTACAAGTAAAAGTAGGTTTCAACACAGTAGTTGGCAGTAATTGAGTACATTGAATTAATTTGGGTAACAAGTAAACGAGTACTGAGTACGAAGAGTAATTGAACACAAAAGTACATGCCTCAAAACATTTAAGTACAATGCACTCGATTACAAAAATGTACTCATAATGGGTGATTACAAATGTCCTCGAGTATTAACAGAATCTGAAATTCTGAATACCGATGTACTCAAGTATGAATAGAAATACTTTAAGTATATAATTGATTCGCATTTCATACGTTTGAGTAACGAGAATGAGTAACATGAAATGAGGGTCATCCCAAAAGATATTATGAATTTAATTTTTACATTTGTACTCGAGGTACTTTTGTTATCTGGTGAACTGTTCCTTTTTCCATTTAATTATTAAGATTTTGCTAATGTCTAAATGAGTTTGTGTACTAATATTCATTAAGATTTTAAATTGTAATAATGTCTGCTTGTAATAAAACCAAACAGTGTTTAAAATAAACCAAGTTCCCAAAACATTATTTTGGCAATCTGCCATACTCGTACTCGGTACTCGCATCCATGAGTACAAATTACCTCAGTCTAGCTGCGATACAACTCATACTATGGAGTATGATTCCACAGGTACTCTTAATCGGTACTTCCGCACGCGAGTACATATTTGCCCAAGTTCGAGTACTCATTTCATACGACTACTGAGTACACGTACTCTACTTATACTTTAAGTATGATTCCACTGCAATCGTAATCAGTACTCCTACTCATGAGTACAATTTCCCAATGTCTGGTGACATGGTGACACATTTTAATTTGGTAATGAACTCTTTATGATGTAGACATCCTCTCTACATTGGACATTTTATGCGAGTCTTATTTGTGTGTCTAATAGTGTTTTTATTACTATTTTTGCTTTCTTATTTAAGTAATAACTCCCCCTCCATTTTCAGATTTTATTGGCGTGAATTCCCGCAGTTTTTAATGGCTTAATGGCGTATACTTGTAAATCTTGTACTTATTCTCTACGAATGTAAAGTGTGCATATACTCAGATTTGAATCATGCATAAAAATGAATCGATTTTGTGAGAAAAAAAATTAATGGTGCGGGTAAGAAATAATAAACGAGAGGGTAGTGTATCATCACGAAGGATCTTAATGTCCCTTAATATGCTCTAATGATAATAAAAAATTTAAAAAATTCAGTTGATGGGCACATAACCCATTTAATTTCAGAACTGGAGGAATTGCGAATATGAACAACATAAATTTTCGTGCAAATGGCATTTCACATTTAACACATTACTGAAATTTATCACTCGTTAGTTTAATTAGACGATAACTCCCAGACTAACCAGTGATTTATTTAATTTATACATGCGATTAGGAAGTAAATTTAATCTAAAATGTAGAAATAATAGTCCATATATATGCATGTCCAATTTCTGATATGGGACCAATCAAGACCTCTTTTCCCCACACACGTGGTGTCCATTTTATCCATTTTAGACCCAGAACCCCTTTCCCTTTATAGACGTCCTCAATTTTTTTATAAGTAAGTTGTCCTGAAAATTTGTTGGAACATGAAAAGGCCCATACTATAAATTTCCAAGTACCCACATCACTGCCAATTTCACGACTTTTTTCCAGATTTTTTTGATTATCAAATACTTCCTGACCTCGAAGGGAAATTCCAGCATAAAATCGGTGTTTAATACAAATTTAGGCATAATTCCTGACTTCCCCAAGTTTTAAAAACCCAAGTATATTTGGGACTAGGGATCTTTAAAAATCAAACAAAAAATCCAAAAACTGAAATATACCATCATCAGTAGACGTCCATAATGGCTTTCCCTCTTCCCCTCTCCCACCCTCCCTGTCCACATGTCAGTAGAATCCCTACCCCCCTTTTGAGGACATCCATTTGGAATGGCCCTCATCGACATGGAAAATATTGACAACATTTTGAATATATAAATTATTTTTCCACCCAGGTTTAATGAACATTAATTCAGTTTATATTTGCGTAAACATTTAGTGGAAACTCCAAATAATATATTTTTGTGTAATGGAGGGAAAAGGGGGGTTACTGCAGGTGGGTGTGATTAATCATTTGCTCTTTGCATTATTTATTTGCAGAAAAAAAATTAATTTCGTGAGCCTAGTTTGTCACCGTCGTAGTCCTAAGGCGTTCAACTACACTAGTTTGAAATTAATGCAAAGATAATTTCATGGATTATTTGTCGAAGCTAATTTGCCAGTTGATTTATTCGGCCCCTAAGGAGCTCCATTCATTCTACCTTTCTCTCTAATTACCATCCAAAAAGGGTGGAGCCGCCATCTCAGGGGATTACAATTAATTTTGAAGGCAAATTGTAGTGTCACATTGTGCACGCTTTTACTATATCTAAATATAAGTCAGGGCATCCGAAATTGTTGTATTTTTTTCTGTTTTTAATTGCCCCAGCTTTCATGGGCTTCCAATAGCTTAAGTCATGTTTTTTTGCTTATTTCTTTTGGCAGATTTCCATTTATTATGCGTCCAATGAAGAAAAACTCGATTAGAAATTAAGGTTGCTGGTAATGTTTAGATTGATTTACAAAACCTCTATATTGATTTCTAGGCTCGTTAGACATTTATTTTGATGTAGTTTTCAGTTACACACTGCCAATTTTGTTGTACGTAGTTTTGTTTTTTTCAATTGAACGACTTTGTGATAAACATAATTCACAAAGTGCAACTCATTTACGGCATTACTTTCAAATATTCTTGTCATTAATCCTTTTGGTAATAACAGTTAAGAGCTTTGTTTACTTAAAACCTTTGCTTTTAATCCCCAGAAATGCACAATATTATGTGCAAGATTACTTCAATTCGACTGTAATTGAGAGAAAAATATACAATTACTTTAATTTGGTTTTGCAAATTAGCGATTAAATCAAAGTAAAAGCAAACCCTGGTGAAAAAAAACAATAGAGATTTCTATTGTTTTCTATTGTTATTTGGAACGTTGTTTGCTATTTGTATAAATAGAAAATTTCTATTGGTTTTATTGGTTTCAGTTGTTTTCTATGATTTTCTATTGTTTTCTATTGTTCAGTCAATACAGCTAAAGCATAGAAGTCAATAAAAGTCAACACATGAACCATAGAAAACAATTAAAACCAATAAAGTGTCCAAATAATAATATAAACCAATAGAAATCTCTATTGGTATCTATTGTTTTTTTTCACCAGGGAAGTCAAAAATATACTAATTATACCTAGTGGAAAAATTATATAGACCCATATTATGTCCAATATACAGTATGGGGCCATTCCAAAATAACCTCCCTGACATTTGTTCATAAATTGACCCCTTTCCCTCCCCCTCCTGTCCACATGGTGTCCATTTTAGCCATTTTATATACACCTAATTTGAACACACGGTACACCTTCACAATTTTGTTTTTAAAACTGTATAATCTCAAAACAATTTAAAAAAAAATAAAATAAGTTTTTAACGTTGGTACCTTTGCCAAAAAAAATTGTTTTAGTCTAATATTAAAATACAGCAGCCGCGATATTTCATAACGAAATTGGTCGAGACTAGTAACGGCTTGCAGTAACTCAACTTTTAGCGAATGTCGAGCATAAAAAGCCGTCAGTGACAGTGTTTTTAAATTGAAAAACTAGAGCAGTGCCACACGAGGGGGTTTACCGAAACGCAATATTGCGTAAAACCCGAATGAAATAAAATATATATATTCCCAACTTGAGTTTTTCCAACCTAAGACTTGGTCCTGTGTCTTAAAATTTGTATTTCTATTTCAAAAACGGCTATATACCCTTACAGAATGAATTTATGTATCGGTCAGTACAAAAATATAACCCTCGATGGTGCATTTCAGAAAAATTTAGGACACGTAATAAAACTTAGGTTTCTGAGTGCTATATAGCACATCCTGCACTCACGTTGGTCAATCATCTAAATTGGACCTAAAAAGTGACATTTGTCCACTCTTGGGTCCAAGTTTTTGGCTCGACCTCTTGCCTTATACCTTTTTAATTTCGTGTTTCTCTACTTTGCTCTTTCCTTGCGCAAAACCATAAATCTGTGCCACAGTTATTCGCCATAAAATGAGAAATTCTGAGTAGGGAGCGGTCAGAGTTGTATTGGTCATTTTGTATGTTATGTCCTCTTATATCATCTCATTTCTGACAAACTAATGACATCTCCAGCTCAGCTTTCCTCGAGTACTTTCTCTCCCTGACTTGCTGGAAATCATTTTTGTTCGTTTCCTCCTATTTTTTTTTTTTTTTTTTTTTTTCAAAAATTTTATTCGACAAAACTTTATCGACGTCTATTTTTGTAATATTG
Source organism: Julus scanicus (assembly GCA_034698625.1). Lineage (NCBI taxonomy): Eukaryota > Metazoa > Arthropoda > Diplopoda > Julida > Julidae > Julus > Julus scanicus. The sequence goes on along the minus strand of JAQGBW010000450.1, from coordinate 30,532 downwards.
GATTGTTGTAGTAAATCGTTCAAAAATTACAACCACCATCAACCTTGTTCAATCTTCAATATAAATTATTGATGGATCAAGCTCGGTCCAAACAAACCATCACTTCACATGGTCCAAACATGTTTCAAATCCTAATTTAAAAAGTCAAACTTATAAAATGAACTTATGACCCTATATATGATGTTTCCTTGCCTGAAAACATGTACATGTATGTGCATATACACTGTGAGTCATAAAAACGTAGAACCCAATAAAAAAAATCGCAACTTCGTGAAAAATGCGTCGATTTAAATAAAATTTGACATTTACATAGGATAACAGTGTAGGAACAAAATAATGTTCCGTACATGTTCCGTCATGCTACGAATTAAGAAAACTTGGGTTGAACTCGACCGGCGTATAATCGATTCGCTAATCAAAGAATGGCGCGTTAGACTCCGGGCTTGTGTAAAGGCCACCTGAGAACATTTTTACCACATTTTAAAATTCATTTATGTTCCTACACTATTGTTTTATGTAAGTGCCAAATTTCATTTAAATCGAAGCATTTTTCACGAAGTTGTGACTTTTTTATTGGGTTCTACGTTTTTATGACTCACAGTGTGAAACTGAGATTAAGTGTTATAATGCTTTTCAGGTGTCATACTTTGCAATATATTAATCGTGTTCAAATATTGGATATTTTAATTTGATGCTATCTGTACGTCTATGGTTTCTAGGATTCTCAAAGTTTTTAATCTGAACTTTGCTATGACATTTGAGTGAGAAATCGATTTTATGTTTAGTGTACATAAGAGCTCGGAACAGGAAATTAAACATGTCTGCAAACGCTGTAGCAACGAAGCTAGATTTTCCAAAAACGCACAAACTGACGCTAAAATTTTTAAATATATTCAGTAGAACCCATTTTCACTGGCACATATAATGACATTATACAATCTCAAATAATACTTCGAAAAATAATTACAGAAATACTTTTCAGAAATATTTTACAGAAATTAAGCTATGTATTTCCAAAAATGAACATATTATTAGATTTATTTTTCCACTAGGGAACCAACCAAGTTCAGTTCCTAACCAGGTTTAGGTCCGACTTTACAGAAATTAAGGGTATAGCCATAAATGAACATATTCCTAGATTTATTTTTCCACTAGGGAACCAACCAAGTTCAGTTCCTAACCAGGTTTAGGTCCTACTTTACAGAAATTAAGGGTATAGCCATGAATAAACATATTCTAAGATTTACTTTTCCACTAGGGAACCAACCAAGTTCAGTTCCCAACCAGGTTTAAGTCCAAATCAGATCGGATAAGAGGGGTTCTACTGTATTGAACCAAAGTCCCCAACTTCGTCCTTATATGCGCGTGGACATGGTGTTATTTCGTGTATTTATTGTTACAACACGGAAACATAAATCCTTACATACCCTCTAACAACATCGACCATAAACCCTTATGAGTAAGGGCCTGACACCTATTCCAGAACAGATAAGGGGTAGAGACCAGTGGCTGACCCTCTGCCATAAGCGTTTCCTACGAAATCCGTTAAGACACACGCCGTTATCTCACTTTTCAGTCATCGTTCATTGGGGCTATCGACCGGAAATGGCGTAAGTTGGGCCCTTTTTATCTACCTAGTTCCGGTCAAGTGAAGTAATAAAACAAACGCTGATAATGGCAACAGAAATCACCTTTGAGATTGACACCGTAAACTACCGTTCATAGAGGGGGTAAAGTACACGATACAAGTACAGCTGGACAATGGTAAGAAAGGTCCTTTATAATAATATGGTATATAACACCATGGACAGGACCAAACCTAGACAGAGTGTAAATTATCGAGTTTTATAGAGATCATAAATGCTTCAATACCTTTCGATTATATCACACGTTTTACCATTATAGTTTCGTGTTTTATAGTCTAATATCATCCCCTCTCAATTTAATATCGAGATTAAGTACCGTATGTGTCCGGGACATGAAACGGTGGAGAAATGTAGCAAAAGTGGATTTTTAACAAAATACTTTGTCATTCAATCAGCTCCCCTTTTCCAAAAAGTTTATTCGTAATAAAAAATGCTTTTCAGTTACTATAGTGTGATACGTAACATTATTCATCATGAGTCATAAAAACGTAGAACCCAATAAAAAAATCACAACTTCGTGAAAAATGCTTCGATTTTAATTAAATTTGGAACTTACATAAAACAATAGTTTAGGAACAAAAAACATGTTCCGAACATGCGACAAATCTCAGATTTTTTCATTTTTCGACAAGACAGTAATCGAGAAACAGTTGAACCGCTGCAACCGGAAACGTCACAGTTCATCGAACCCAACCACTGGCCACCAAACAGTCCGGACTCGAATCCAGTGGACTTCAAAATTTGGGGAGTTCTCCGGGAAAAAATTTACAAATCGAAGATTAATAATATCGAAGAAGAGAAACTACGAATTAAGAAAACTTGGATTGAGCTCGACCAGCGTATAATCCATTCGTCAATCAAAGAATGGAACGGTAGACTCCGGGCTTGTGTAAAGACCACCTGAGAACAATTTTGAGCACATTTTATAATTAATTTTTGTTCATACACTATTGCTCTGTGCAAGTGCCAAATTTCATTTAAATCGACGCATTTTTCACGAAGTTGTGATTTTTTTTATTGGGTTCTACGTTTTTATGACTCACTAAGCAGTACGCTATTTTACCAAACTTTAACCAAATTTAACCAACTTAAAAACAATTGAACTTCATGTCCTTTAACATCAATTTTGAAAACAATCTGGTCTGACCGAGTCTGTAAATCTTTGATAAAACTTTTCAAAAATGTTAACCTTTTATATTTTTAATTTCAACATATCACGAAAAAATTTCAAAGTACATATTTGGTTATTATTTATATATAAGAAGGGATTACTGCAATATATTTACCTGGCACTAAATGCTGACATAAGGAGTGAAAAACCTTACCTGAAAAGATAAAAAATTAACACGTTAGTAAAGAGAAACAAATATTATACAAATAAGTGGCCTAGACATGGCCAGTACATGTTTTTTTTCCACCTGGATAATAATACAAACATACTTTACACAGTATGAACCGATTTGATTAATTAACCAAAATTTTGAAATTGATCTTCGATGACACTAGCCATGAAATTGTGTCGTGCCATTTTGAGAGTGTGAAAGTCAATGTTTCACCTTGTCTCACGGCACCGATATTATTATTATTAATCCAGTGTAAGATTTTTGCCATAAACGGAAATGAAAGCACCTTATCAGACGATGCGATCATAATTGGTTCATGGGAATCATATTTTACAGCTCCTGAAAGGCTCATTAATGAATCATAATAATCCATTAGTGGCCGACTGATAGCGCTGCGATCCGCTCACTTTGTTGACACGACTTTTCGACCAATTAATATTCACGGTTTTGGAAACAAGCATAAAAAATAACCGATTAATAGCACAAAAAACATGCCGGAAATTAAACAAATGCAACGTCATTAAAACTCACACAAAATAATTGCATGGAATTCTAACTCGTTTTTCATGCCTCGTTTGCTTGATAAAACACGCGATTTTGACAACATGCTCAGATGAAATAATACAGGGGAATAACACCACAAAAGGTTTTTGAACAGACCTGCCAAAATATGCCATCAGAATGTACTCTTTTTAGCCCCTAAATGCATTATTTAGGTTTTCCTCCAATGCTTAGGAGTTAGCAGTGATTGCCCAAACATTAAGGGGCAGCAATGTCTCTTACAAAAACATGATAAAATTTAAAAATATGACTTCATGCCTGAGATTTCTAACTAATAATTCCATAGTTTTGAAAACAATAATATATTCTTTGATTTGTGATAAATAAGTTTATGCTCTTCACACAAAAAGAGTTTACTTTTTTTAAACTTTGCAAAACTACAAAGTTGCTATTCTATATTTAATGATGAAATATAAAACAATATCATAGTTTTTCGAAACTACCGCATTATTATTTATCAATTTTACACGTGGAGGAATATTTCTTTGGAAATTTTAACATTGCTGCCCCTGAAGTTAGGCAAACACTGCTGCCTTCACAGCATTGCAGGTAATTTTTTTTAATTTTTTCTAGGTACACCAAATTTAACTTATTTCTTCGTATAAAGATATTCAATAATGAAAATTAAAGACAATATCATAGTTTTTCGAAACTACCGCATTATTATTTATCAATTTTTACACGCGGACCCTGGTGAAAAAAAACATAAAAACCAACAGAGATTTATATTTTTTTCTATTGTTATTTGGACACTTTATTGATTTTAATTGTTTTCTATGGTTCTTGTATTGGCTTCTATTGGCTTCTATTGACTACTGTGGTTTAGCTGTATTGACTGAACAATAGAAAACCATGCAAAAACAATTGAAACCAATAAAACCAATATAAATTTTCTATTGACACCAATAGAAAACAACGTTCTAAATAACAATAGAAATCTCTATGGTTTTTTCCCCAGGGAAGGAATATTTTTTTAAAATTTAAACATTGCTGCCCCTGACATTAGGCAAACACTGCTGCCTTCACAGCATTGCAGGTAATTTTTTTTAATTTTTTCTAGGTACACCAAATTTAACTTATTTCTTCGTATAAAAATATTCAATGAAGAATTATAAAACAATATCATAGTTTTTTCGAAACTTCCGCATTTTTATTTAACAATTTTTACACGTGGATCCTGGTGAAAAAAACCATAAAAAAAACAATAGAGATTTCTATTGGTTCATATTGTTATTTGGACACTTTATTGATTTTAATTGTTTTCTTTGGTTTTTGTTTTAATTTGTATTGGCTTCTATTGACTTCTATGGTTTATCTGTATTGACTGAACAATAGAAAACCATAGAAACAATTGAAACCAATAAAACTAACAGAAATTTTCTATTGACACCAATATAAAGCAACGTTCCAAATAACAATAGAAAACAATAGAAATCTCTATGGTTTTTTTCACCAGGGCTAGCTAGGATTTTTTTTTAAATTTCAACATTGCTGCCCCTGACATTAGGCAAACACTGTTGACTGGACTGCATTGCAGGAAATCTCTTTAATATTAAAGTTAGTGGAAAAAAGTGTAAATTGCGATAGCATATTTTAGGAGGGCTGTCCAAAGACCTTTTCTCGCTTTCGGCCAACCTGATCTATAATTCAAGAGTGGAAACCGTATCCAATTAACCTAACAAAGGGGCCGAAGCGAGGGTCCAGTCGAGCAAATAAACAGTGTTATTATTATTACGACGCATCCGCCTCGAATTTACGACGTTCGGGTGCTAATCTCGTCCCGCTTTATTATTCAGTCCGCCATTTAATAAGTCGCTCTGGGAATTCGCCCTTCTACGAATACGACCCACATAGGGCTCCAAAATGACTCATTAGCTTAAACAACCCACATTTATTTAACATAACGCCAGTTGAGGCGTGAGTACTAACGAATTTTGGCAATGTGACTCCTCAAAACATTGGCGAGGGCATTAACATTTTGGATACCATTGCAACCATCATCTTTTATGTCGAATTTAGAGTCTCTAACCCTTACAAAAAAAACACTTTTTATTACACGTTTCTAGAACCATTCTGGAAACTTAATGACCTGTACATTGTACCTACCCTACCGAGGAAATCATTCTTAAAATACAGTAAGTTATACAAAAACGCTAAAAAATTACCAATTAAACAGGGTTGAAAATGCATACAAGGGCCATGTATGGACACATGTTATATAGTTTTAATAATATATGGATTGTCTAGGAATTTAAAACGTGTAAACATACTGTACGCTGTGAGTCATAAAAACGTAGAACCCAATAATAAAATCACAACTTCGTGAAAAATGCTTCGATTTAAATGAAATTTGGCACTTACATAGAACAATAGTGCAGGAACAAAAAAACATGTTCTTGACATGAGACAAATCTCGGATTTTATCATTTTTCAACAAGTCTGATCACTGTGCTTGAGTAACAGTTGATCCGCTGCAACCGGAAACGCCACAGTTGATCGAACCCAACCACTGGCCACCAAACAGTCCAGACTCGAATCTGGTGGACTTCAAAACTTGGAGTTCTCCGGGAAAATGTTTCCAAATCGAAGATTAATAATATCGAAGACTAGAAACTACGAGTTAAGAAAACTTGGATTAAACTCGACCAGCGGATAATCGATTCGTCAATCAAAGAATGGCGCGTTGGACTCCTGGCTTGTGTAAAGGCCACCGGAGAACATTTGGACAACATTTATAATTAAGTTTTATTGATACAGTAATGTTCTATGTAAGTGCCAAATTACATTTAAATCGAAGCATTTTCCACGAAGTTGTGATTTTTTTATTGGGTTCTACGTTTTTATGACTCACAGTGAATATGGTCAGATTAATGTTTTTATGACCATGCATGCCAAGCTTTGTCCATGTATGGACATATGTGCTCGTATGTCCTTTTGTATAGTTCTTAATTTTGATTGAAAATATAAAAACTTGGGGCTTTTGTGTATTCAATAATCTACAATGCGTGTATTTTTTTGTAAATGTTGACCAATAAGGTGGTTAGAATTTTCAGCCACAGCTTATCACATTTATCCTTAAAACTGAAAAGGATATAAAATCAATACAAAATATAAATCATAAGCAATGATTCACTTGAAAATGTCGTAATCCGTCATTTGCCAAATTATCGCGACACCATTTTGAGCAAATGAGGCTGGATTATCTAAGGACATGCGCATCAACTTTAAATATTTTCGCATTTTCACAATAAACGTGCTTTGTTTGAAATTGTTTTGAGTTTGGTGTAGCATGTTTCACTCGCTCTTTAAATTGCTTTTAATTTATTGTCTGGCTTCAGAACCACCTGCGACCTACCATTTAATACCTTCAAATTGAATTTACAGCACACGATGCCAGATAGTAACGTATTAAAAGCCTAGGGAAATAATGGAAATTTTCAACAATTCACAAAGCAGATCTGACTTATGGGATGAACATAAAAATAAAGCAACGCAGAAAACAATCAAATCGTACCCTTGCATATAAACTTTATCCTAAATCCAACTTAGGAACATATTGGTATTTATTTACCACAATTATCCTACACTAACTATATTTCAAATGGGTTTGTTAATGGTTATAGACACTGACAAAAAACTAGTGTGTAAAGGGGTCATTCAAAAAGGACGTTCCCTAAAATACTTCAAAAATTGACTTTCTTCATACCTTCCCCCCCCCTTCCTTACCATCCTAAACTCCTCTTTACCCCCTGACTCCACATAGTGTCCATTTTACCAAGACCTCTTCCCTTTAGACGTCCTTTATATATTTTTTAATAGTACCCTGCCAAAAATGAACTTAAAAAAAGTTAAGAAAACTTAAGTCATTCTTTAGTTTTTCTTCAGTTTTTTTTGCATAGATTTCGTCCAAACTGCAGTTTTTCTGCAGTTTCACTTCAAAAGTTGAGTTTTGAAAATGTGCTGGAACACAGAGGCCCAATATGTTAAAATTTTTGTTTAACACAATTTTAGGCATAATTCCTGACTTTCCCGAAGTTTTAAAAATTTAAGTTCATTTGGGACTACTGACATATTTCTTCCAGTGTCCATTTCAGCTTTCACTGACCTTTAAAACTTAACTGAACATCTAAAAACTGAAAAATACCATAATTAGTGGACGTCAATTTTGGCTTCCCCCTTCCCCCTCCCCACTTTTCACATGCCAGCAAAACCTCCCCCCTTCTCTTGAAGACGTCCTTTTTGAATGGCCCCAAAATAACTTATGAGTAGAAAAACTGAAATTTTGAAACCTTAATTGGTTAAGTTTCATTCATCGAAAAGAAGGCGAGTAAATTGATGACAATTTTGATAGTTTAATATGAAATAAAGTTAGTACATTGATATATTATGATAGATTAAATTAATAAATAGAGAAAAACGTCGTCTTCTCATAACTTAGAGCGATAAAACAAATTTAAGGTTAGAATTTTGGCTATTAAGTTTTGCACTATGCAAAATCTTTCAACATTGATACATAAAAATCTCGCCATTTTTAATACAATTTATGCAGTTTTTATGACCGAGCAGCTGTTGATCCGATTAATTCGTCACCAACACATGCACTGCCTATAAATTATATACCGATTAAATTTGCTTTTTATGGCGCGGAAAAAGATGAAGGACTAATTGCATGCAAATTCATCGCCAATCTGGAGCATAATAATTTCTTCGAAAAAAAAAAAGTCAAATTGGCGAAACAATGAAAATGAAAAAAAAAAAAAAAAAAAAACTTTCGCCTCTCCCCTTTTGCTAATTCACTCCCTTGCACTTAACTAATTTACATGCACTCAAATTACTACACCAAAACCAGCTCTCCGCAACTCTCAAACTCTACAAAAAGCTCTTGCTGAGTCACTCCTTATTCATTAAAATGCAAGTGTTTACATGCATTATTTAATGAGTGATTCACAATGCATTTTGGCGCCCGTACAACCCCCCTTAATCGGGACGAAGAAATGAGGGTTAGGGGTGTAGGGGCATGAGGGGGGAGGGGGAGAAAACGAGGTGAGGCCAGGGTGTACTCAAAAATTCAGAAAATCGGGGAAGACATGAGCAAAAAACACAGCTTACCAGGGTATGGAGTTGTAGTAATTGAACAAATTTGAGCAACGAGTACAAAGAGTAATTGAATGCAAATGTACTCAAAAAGTACGAGTATAATGCACTCGATTACAAAAATGTACTCACAATGGGTGATTACAAATGTCCTCGAGTATTAACGTAATCTGAAATTATGAGTACCGATATAATCGAGTATGAATAGAAATACGTTAAGTAAATGAGTCGCATTTAATACTTTTGAGTACCAAGAATGAGTAACTTGAAATGAGGGTCATCCTAAAAGTTAATATGAATCTAATTTTTACATTTCTTCTTATGGTACTTTTGTTATCGGATGTACTGTTCTTTTTTCCCGTACTTATTAAGATTTTGCTAATGTCTAAAAGGGTTTATTTTGTGTACTCGTATTAATTACGATTTTTTTCAATTTAAATTGTTTCTTCTTGTAATAAAACCTACATACAATGTTTAAAATAAATTGAGTTCCCAAAACAATACTTTTGCAGTCCGTCATACTCGTATTTTTCGTATGTTTTTTCCACCCAGATTTTTTTAATAAAAACCGTAATCAACAACGACATGCAAATTTGGACATTTTATTGAATTTGCATATGCACTTTGTTGCCTATTAAAGAAAGTTTCATGAATTATAGACAGCCTGTTTTCATGTCAAAATGATGATGAGTTTCGTAAAAAATAACCACGCTATTACACACAAAAAATTGATAAATTAAACTAATTTCTTTAAAAAAAATAGTCTCAGAGTCAACGTGTATCGGAGAAAAAAAAACGCAGTGATTTAGTTTGACAAAAAAAAATCGTTAAGTGAGTTTTTAACCTCAATTACTTGGGGGTATTTTGTTTAAAAAAAAAAGTGCCATAGGCGTTGCACCACGCCACGTTAAGGGTTTAAAAGGGCGTGCGAGGGGAAGCCAATAAGGGCAGCCCACTTACACTATTACTTTCATTTTCTGCTCGGTTGAACAGCCTGGTTATTAATTGGCGAAATAAATGAAAAGACTAGTTCAATTTTGTCGGCTTATTTGTGGCCCCCGGCATTTTCATTACCAGGGGTAAATTGCGATTCTCGCCTCATAGGTGGCACGCGTTACCACCTTAACGCCACTCTGTCTTAAAAAAAGATTAAAAACTGGTAAATCAACAAAAGTTAAGATGTCAAGCTATTCAATTTCCATATTTCAAATATTAAATAAAAAACCACACTAAGTTAGAAAGTTGTTGATAGATGGAGTTACCAGCAGTTTGCCACACCAAGGAGCCACTACAGTACGACACAAAAAAATATTGATTTCTAAAATAGTGATGCTTAGCAAAGACAAACTTTTACTTTATACAATTTAACCCATTATTTCTGCAAAATAATCATTATAATAAATACAGTCATACGTTATCAGAGGCCCTAATACACTGAGTCATAAAAAGTAGAACCCAATAAAAAATCATAACTTTGTGAAAAATGCTTCGATTTAAATGAAATTAGGCATTTCCATAGAACAATAGTGCAGGAACAAAAATGAATTATAAAATATGCTCAAAATGTTCTCAGGTAGCCTTTCCACAAGCCCGGAATGTAACGCGCCATTCTTTGAATGACGAATCGATTCTTCGCCGGTCGAGTTCAATCCAAGTTTTCTTTATTCGTAGTTTAGAGTCTTCGATATTATTAATATTTGATTTGTAAACCTTTTCCTTGAGAACTCCCCAAATTTTTTATCGGATTCAAGTCCGGACTGTTAGGTTCGATGAACTGTGGCGTTTCCGGTTGCAGCGGTTCAACTATTTCTCGAGCACGGTATAAGTGGGATCTTGTTGAAAATTGAAAAAATCCGAAATTTGTCGCATGTCCGGAACATGTTTTTTGTTCCTACACTATTGTTCTATGTAAGTGCCAAATTTCATTTAAATCGAAGCATTTTTCACGAAGTTATGATTTTTTTAATAAGTTCTACTTTTTTATGACTCACGGTGTATCATCATTCAAGACCCTTTCTTGATTTCAATTTTTCAAACATGTCTTTTTATGTAGATTTTTAAGTTATTAGATTACATCATTGTTATTATCACAATCCGAACCATTAATTTAACATTAAGTTGTTGCCCCTCCCACAACACTTCCATGAGTCCTTACAACTCCACCCTGTAAAGCAACACAATTATCAAGAGTGAAACCATTGAATTGTTTTCTTTTCATCCTTTTAAGTAAAACAAATTTGCAACTTAATTGCCGCAGTAGTTTCTCCGGAAAAGCTATTAACGAAACAGCTCCACTAATTAAATCATTCCAACAAATAACAACAGATTAGTCCCAAATTGTCCGTGCAACGCGTGAGTGATTAGGCCACCTAGTTAATCCAATTGCGCAGAAAATAAAGACATTATAATGGAAACAGTTCTGTCAAATTAATAAAACTCGGTAGTTTTTTTTAGTTTTCTTTTGGATTTTTTGTTTCATTTCGTTTTGAAGCAGTTATTGCGAGTACGCTAATAACGTTTTAAAAATCATCACGAATCACCATGGTCATCTATCATATTTTTATAATGGGAATTGTTAAAGGAAAGACGATAAATGGTGGAGGTACAAATGAAGTATTGCTAGATATGAACTCTTGAACTTTTTGTATCCGGCTAAATTTACCAGAAGCACGAAACACATGATGGTATTATATATATTTTGAAATACCCAGGTAGAAAAAAACGCATATGGGTAATGTAAAAATTCAAGTATATTTCCAAGCACAGTGGCACCTCGGTTTACGAACGTCTGTTTACGAACAAATCGGTCTACGAACACCGCATGCTGTTTCGCTTTATGAACGATGCTTCAGTTCACGAATACATTTCTCGGGACCACCGATCAAAAGTTAGAGTTTCTACAATTGTTTTACTAGTTTCAGCAGAACATCTTTGCTACGGATAAGTTTTAAAAAATACAAGAAACATCAAAAATGTTATAATTTCCGAGGATTTAAATTAAAATCTATATTAGTTTCAAAGATATAGCCTTAATTGATGACGTCGTTTTGAGACTTAATCATATAATTAACAACAGAATAGAGTAGAATAATACAAATTTTCCTAATGCAAACAATGTTTGTTAAAGTAAATTTCTTAAACAGAATCTGTGAATGAAGTTGATTCGCTCAACGTCATCATGACGACACCACGTGGGTATCTTTATTTCCTAAAATGTTGGAAATCATGGATGTATATATTAAACTGCTTTCTTCTAACATTACTCTTATATTTATTTCCTTTCTGTATTATTTCCACATAAAGCCATAACATGTTAAAAAAAATTCTAGGACAAATAACGTATTATTTGGATTTACATTAATTGCAATGGGAAAAAATTGATTCGAGTCACGAACAGGGTCAAGACACGGATCAAGTTCGTAAACCGAGGTTCCACTGTAATTTCTACTGCATATTTTTATTGAATTAAAGTATACACACAATATAATAAAAAGCTAAACCACACATTGAATCGTAAAAGTTTTACCATTAAAAAATAACGGTATTCCATTGATTGAAATATCCGTTTTTCCAGCTAGGATTGAAAAGTCTCTAGGCAACCACATAAGATGAATATTTTTAAATTTTTCCATTGAATGCAGCTGCGAGATATCGGAAATACGTAAAACTTGAAGCTCAAGTTTTGGTTAGTTGTAGGCCTACCGCATTTGTGCAACTGACAAGTTGAATGAGGCGAGATGTACCACATACCGACCAAATCTGCATTTATTATAAAAGAGCTTGAATTGATTTTTTCCCCAGTTTTTTTTCAAGTATTATATATTTTCTCTCATTAGTCTCATCGAGTCTCATTAATGAGTTCTCTATTTATGACGAGAATGGGGGAATGGAGAGTGAGAGATATCAGAAATTGGTTTTACCAGAAATAAAAACCTTGCCATAGCAACAAATGATACTGCATGACATCATTAGGTTGCTAAAGTAGCGCTCGATACTTAAGCATTTCCTTTTAAAGAGAAAAGTTAAAGGCACCACCATTTTATGCTTTCTGAAGTCTTGTTTTGGAAATCGAAGACTTGGACAGTACTATTAAAAACTAAAACACTCTCCCATCATATTCTGTAATGGCAGGATATTAGTTACACAGAGGAGTCTCACTTATACGAAGCTCACTTATAAGAAACATTCAGTTATATACAAACAATTTCTTGTTCCCCGGCAAAACTCCATTTAACCCTGTGTAATGCATTATTTTGCACTTATACGATATTCAGTCATACCAAACTTCCACTTATACAAAGGGTAATTCCTTCCCCTGATGTAATCCCCTTGTGTAAATACTATTCATTTATAAGAAGAGCTCTTTCAGAGTTTTTTAAGACGAAATAAGCAAATTTCTGAAGATGTAACTTAAGTTACATGTACCTATTGTTTGTGGTTATATCAAATACATCTTGTTTTTTTGTTTCTGTTCTTCTTTGTATGTACATATACATTTAAAAAACTATTAAACGAAATTTTTTTAGCGTGTACTGATTTCAAGTTTGATTTTATGTTGGTTTTAATTAAAACCAGATATTTATTTTAAATGGCCTAATATAAAGAATTACATTTTCACAAAAATACAAAACCACTGCAATACACAAGACAACTTCTGGAGCACCCTGCATATACCAAATAGAAAGCATCATTTGTTACAAACTAGATAAAACAAATATGTTTTTAAAATTTGTATAAAATTTTAACCAATTTGGACAAATGTGTTAACGTTTTCGTTAATTTGCCAAATATTTGCAAGAATTACGAGAAGTGAAACCTTACGAATGATAGAATTTTTTTCGACTTCAAAATGTCTTTCTTCAGCCTGTAGATTTAATAAAATGAGATTCGTGTTTGTAGTAATTTATCTGATGGCACTGATTATGAAGATTTGATTCGTAGACACTCTTTCTATTTGATGAAATAAGAAAACGTCGTTGTTTTTTTTCAAATGCAACGCTAGAATGTCCTTGGGCGTTACAATTTCAGTATATTTGGTAGCACGAAGCAGTAATGCGTAATTGTATTCCCCCCTCCTCCAAACCCATCCAGTGTTTAACCCCCACTTGTCCTTTCGGTTGATATATACATTTCTATTCCGCTTAGTGTAGTGAGCGTAAAAAATCAATTTGGTTGCTGTTTTCATTGCCCGAGCGATTACGAAGACAATGTGCTGCCAGTAATTTCTTGATATAAAATCACTGAATGTAGATTAAGGTAGGGGAAATAATGCGAGGAGACAGACACTAAACGGCAGATGGGCCGCACTTCTTCATCACGATTCCATAAGCAGACTATGTAATTTGTACGGATTTAATACTCACGACACAAATTCCAAATTAACGTGTGTGGGGGTAGAACGAGCTGTTAGGGAATTCCCCTTTACAAACACAGCTTTTTCATCTGTACGTCAAAGGAAGACTTTTGTGCAAGGTTGAATACAACATTTCACATTTACAAACATTTCAAATTTTACTAATTTTTCTTATTAGCTCGTTTTCCATGCCATATGCCATGTAATAATTACACAATAGCTACTAATATACATTCTAAAAAGACGTCCTAAAGAGGGGGTAGGAGGGGGATCTGCTGGCATGTGAACACCTTGTGGAAACGGGGGTGGGGAGGGGGGAAGAAAGGAGGGGAAAGCCCTTGTGGACACCTTGTGGACATGGAGGGGGAAGCCATTATGGACGCTATGTGGACACCTTGTGGACACGGGGGTGGGGGGAAGAAAGGAGGGGGAAAACATTATGGACGCCTTGTGGACACTTTGTAGACATGGAATGGGGAGGGTAGAAGGAGGAAGGCATTATGGACGCCTTGTGGACATGGAAGGAAGCAATTATGGACGTCCACTAATAATGGTATTTTTCAGTTATTGAATTTTCTGTTTAATTAAGTTTTAAAGGTCAGTGAAAAGGGAAATGGACACCGGAAAAAATATGTCCCTAGTCCAAAATGTACTTGAATTCTCGGAAAAGTCAAGAATTATGCCTTGTTAAACACCAATTTTATGCCGTGGAATTGGAGGATTGGCCTTTGTATGTTCCAACATATTTTCTGGACACCCTACTTTTTAAAAAAAAATAAGGACGTCTATAAGGGGTGAGGGAGGGGGGAGCCTGGGCTAAAATGGACGACGCAGTGTGGACATGGGGCCTTTGTATGTTCCAATATATTTTCTGGACACCCTACTTTTCAAAAACAATTAAGGATGTCTATGAGGAGGGGGATGAGGGGAAGTCTGGGCTGAAATGGACGACACAGTGTGGACATGGGGGAGGGAAGTGAATTTTTGAAGGAATTTTGGGGACATCCTTTTTGAATAGCCCCCTAAGTATCTCGGCAGACAAACCGCACCGCCAAATTAGCAGTTTTTCATCAGTATGTGATGCGATTAAGATGAAAGACTACCACAAAAACCAGGTGAAAATGCAAGTGTGCGTATATCGTAAGTAGAGAGTTTTATCGCAGAGAGTGTGCTATTTTATTTATACCAGTGCTCGCATTTACCAAGAAGTAAATGCATAGTAAAAGCAAAACACAGCCTCACATAAAAGCCGATGCAAATAGAGGAGAGGGCTGGTGGTATTTATTGCGAAGCCTTAATGATTAATTTTACATCGAAACGCCGGTCCAAATTGCTGTTTGTAGCAGTAAAACTTTCATAAAATATGATGAAACAAGCTAAGAAACACGGCGTCTACGTGCATAAGATAAATGAGCAACTCATGCATGGCTAATAATGCTTGGGCCCCACCGTATGATAAGCCCAAATATAAACATTAGCTTTGGCAATGTGGAAAGGGCCCTGGAAACTAGGAAGATAAAAGAGGCAACAAAGACGAAATGAGCTTATGAAAAAGTCAGGACCCTTCCCTACAGGCCCAGGCAAAGGCCATGAATAATTAAGCAGGCATACTGACTCGCTTGATGAGGTCAGAAGAGGAATCACATCTATTTCATACAGAAAAAGGTAATGATGTTACGAAGAAAGTCCCTGGAGAAAACCAACATTATTGGTCTTCAAAACAGCGAGAGAAGTAGAAAAATGCCGAGACAACCTATCTCGTTAACTCACATTTTTCACAAAAAAAATATATACACATAAAATAAAATCCCTAAGGAAACAGGAGGAAGTCATTCCGGAAAAACATGCCTCCATTTTAGGGATATAACTATAAATCCAAATTTTACATCCATTTGAATGTTGACCACGCAGTAGGACATGACAGTAATGGATATGGATGCTTAGTACACTGTCAAACTGATATCCATCTGCTAAACCAGTGGTAGTACAACTTAAAGTACTCAAAACCAATGAAAATGATTGGGGGCATGAAAACATGTCCAAACTTGTTAAGAAACATAGTTGCTAAAATGTGTCATGCTGCTTTATTTAAAACCAAAGAAGTTTTTGTTGACATCCAACAATAAATTTACAGACTAAAATTTACAGTTGGAAAAGTAGGGTGTCTAGAAAGTTTTAGTTGGAACATAAAAAGGCTCAACCTATTAATTCCCAAGCACCCTTATCGCCACCAATTCCACCATATTTTTCTGGTTAACGGAAATTTCCTGATTTCTAAGAAAAATTTCAGCATAAAATTGGTGCTTAACACAAATTTATACATAATTCCCGACTTTCCCGAAGTTTTAAAAACTCAAGTACAAGTACATTTGGAATTGGGGACATATTTCTTCTGGGGTCAATTTCCCCTTTCACTGGCCTTCAAAACTCAAACAGAAAATCCAAAAACTTAAAAATACCATTATTAGTGGACATCCAAAATGGCTTGACCCCTTCTCAGACATTACCCCCTCTCGAGGACGTCCTTTTTGAATGGCCCCGCAGAGTTTTCAGAATTTATGACTAGAGGGTAACACAGTTTAGGACACTTTCAATGGCTTTACCACTCCCCCTCCTTTCCTTCTTCCCCCTGTCCACAAGGCGTTCCTACTCTCCTCTAGAGGACGTCATTTCTGAATGGCGTCCACACATTCACGTCCTATTTTTGGAACCACATATGACTTAGCATACATAATTTAATGCAGTTTTTTTATTGGGACAGGAATTTCAAGCCACATTCGTTCTAATAAAATACTTAACTAATATTGCAAATCTTAAGCTTATAAGGATTTCCGGGTGAAAAAAACAATAGAAGCCAATAGAGATTTCTATTGTTATTTGGACATTTTATTGATTTTAATTGTTTTCTATGGTTCCTGTATTGACTCCTATTGGCGTCTACTGACTTCTATGGTTTAGCTGTATTGACTGAACAATAGAAAACAATAGAAAACCACAGAAAACAATTGAAACAATAAAACTAATAGAAATTTTCTATTGATACCAATAGAAAACAACGTTCCAAATAACAATAGAAAACAATAGAAATCTCTATTATTTTTTCACCAGGGTTAAGCTTATAAGGTTTTAAACCAATTGAGGCATCATTATTGGTCTCAATAAGCACGAATATGAGACATGTTGTCTCTTTTGGGCCAGTCTGACAGACAGTCCACCATCTTGGATTAGAGCAGACATTTCACACAATGGCATTAAGAGAGGCAAACCTTTCCCTGTCATCAATTTGGTCCGAAAGCCTTTTATTTCGCTCGCTTCGATTGAGGTAATGGTTACATTCAATTGGCTCAGCTGTTGGCTTTAAGTGCTGCTAAAGCTTTAAATGCCCTATTTGCCAAGTTCTTCAACGACCTGCTGTCATTAAAACGATCAAGGCGAAGAGCAACTGATACGAATTAAGGACTCGTAAAACCGGATGAGAAGAGCACGCCTTCAACTACCAAAACAAATTGACCAAGATTAGACAATCGACACCAGAGGACGCGCGGATTAGTTATTTTAAATATTAATATACGTATAGCAATTTTGACTAAATTCAAACTGGTGTAGATCAATGTTGGACAGTAATTGAGTATTTTGAATGAATTTGAGTAACGAGTAAAAGAGTACTCTGAGTACAAAGAGTAATTGAATACAAAAAGTACAAAAGTAACCCTGCCAAAAATGAACATCAGAAAAACTCAACTTTTGAAGTAAAATTGCAGAAAAACTGCAGTTTGGACGAAATCTATGCAAAAAAAACTGAAGAAAAACCAAAGAATAACTCGAGTTTTTTAAAGTTCATTTTTGTCAGGGAAGTGAATGCAAATGTACTCAAAGTATGAGTACAGCATGCACTGGATTACAAAAATGTACTCACAATTGGTGATTACAAAAGTACTCACAATGGGTGATTACAAATGTCCTCGAGTATTAACGTAACGAGAATGAGTAATTTGAAATAAGGGTCATCCTAAAAGCTAATATGAATTTAATTTTTACATTTCTACTTATGGTACTTTTGTTATCGGAAGTACTGCTCTTTTTCCCCCGTTAATTAATAAGATTTTGCTAATGTCTTAGAGAATTAATTGTGTACTCATATTCATTACCAAAATTAAAATTTTTTATTGGTTCTGCTTGTAATAAAACCTACGGTGTCTAAAATAAATCAAGTTCCCGAAACAATACTTTCGCAATCTGCCATACTCGTACTTGGTACTCATATCCACGAGTACAAATTACCCGAGTCTGGCTACGGTACAACTCATGCTATGGAGTACAATGACTACTGATTACACATACTCTACTTATACTATTGAGTATGAGTCTACTGCAATCTTAATCAGTACTCCTACTCATGAGTACAATTTGCCCAAGTCTGGTGTGGACCCGAATGTTAAATCCGAAATTTTTTTAATTAATAAAGTGAACAATGCATTTTCGATCGACGTATTTGTCAAAATAACAAATATGATATTTAAAATAAAAAATTCACATCAGATCATAAACATTTCGGTCATAACATGAAAGGTTTCCGATAACTACTCAAATAGCCAATTTCACGCTGTTTTGTCACATGATTCGTTCCATGAACAACTTTTGTATCAGTTTTCATTATTAATAGCAAAAACTATAAATATACGAAAAGCAACGTTAAAAAAAAGTAAAATTGTACACCAAATGTTGGAAATAAAAGAGCAACAAGATTTCCACGAGATAAAAAAGTGGGAAAATGTATTCTAGCGTGAATATAGATGTAATATTTCCCCTCGTTTTTATATCTATGTTCATTATCATGAAAAAAGCTGACAAGATATTTAATAAGTGACTGCTTTATCTTTAATGCCTGTAAGATAAGAAATACGCGCTATACCAATGAGTGTTTATTTATTTCCAAGAGTGATATAAAAAAGCAATTTCAAGATCAGCAATTTTCATTTGAATGAAGAAGAAGAAAAAAAAAATGACAGAAAAACCAATTTAGTAAATGCATAATATAGCGTGACAAAATATAAGTAAGTAACCAGAGCACAAATTTCACCTGATAAAAATTCGCTGGTTCATCAAAACAGTAATAATTAAAACTAGCTTTAAATTCAACATTGAAAGTTTTAAGCTTAAATCATTAATCTTAGCTATCAATGGACCAAACAAAGCCCAAGTATTCAAAAAAAGCTTTTTGATGACTACAATTTTGACTCGAATCCTACTTTGAGGATAAGCTTAAGTTTTAAATAAATGTATGCATGAAAAAGTTTTTATCCATCCAAACTTAATTCCTCTTTTATATCCGTAAAAATATAAAAGATGCATTATCCACTGGGAATATTCCACATGTTATACATGATTTTGTATAAGCCTCGCACTACATTCATGTTGATGCAATTCGTATAATCTCTACATGCGAGTATATTATGGATAGAGGATTTCACAATTTATTTATAATATGCAACATAAGCTATATTGATGAAATTTTCAAGAATGATTCAAACTATTAAGCACATTTTTATGGAGGAGGAGAAGGGAGGGGAGGGAGGGGAAAAGAAAGTACTGCAAGATGTAGTTTAAAAATAAAATACATTGAACTTAGATTATGCTTAACATCATAACAGTTGCACTAAGTTCAGAACAGAATAACAATAAGTTCAAATAAATAATCTATATTGATTTAATAATAGTTAATCAGTATTATTTTCAAGATTTATGATGACCGTATATTGAGAGTCATAAAAACGTAGAACCCAATAAAAAAATCACAACTTCGTGACAGATGCTTGGATTCACATGAAATTTGTCACTTACATAGAACAATAGTGGTGGAACAAAAAACATGTTCCGGACATGTTACAAATCTCGGATACAAAGCTCGAGATACAGTGGAACTGCGGCAACCGGAAACGCCACAGTTCATCGAAACCAATCACTGACCGCCAAACTGCCCTGAATCGAATCCAGTGGACCACAAAATTTGGGAAATTCTCCAGGAAAAGGTTTACAAATCTAAGATTAATAATATCGAAGACTCAAAACTACGAAGTAAGAAAACTTGGATTGAACTAGACCAGCGTAAAACCGATTCATCAATCAAAGAATGGTGCGTTAGACTTCTGGCTCGTGTAAAGGCCACCGGAGAACATTTTAAATACATTTTATAATTTATTTTTGTTCCTACACTATTGTTTTATGTAAGTGCCAAATTTCATTTAAATCGAAGCATTTTTCCCGAAGTTGTGATTTTTTTAGCTGGGTTCAACGTTTTAACGACTCACATTGTACAGTAGTAGCAACGCTCGCAAAACACACACGAATAGTAAGTGAAAATCAAGATGAATGCATATTGAAAACATGTATACACCCTGTTCGTAATCCCATATAGAATAACCGTAGCATACACAAACGTGGATTAATATATACATAAACGAGAAAAGCAAAGATAAACTTTTTGAAAACACGCTGCGTTTAAGCTCCGCCATAATTCGTTGGCAGCCAAGAGCTTACTAAAACAATAAACAAATGATTTGCATCCATATCTGGCATAAACGAAAAGAAGATTTCCATAAGAAACTGGTGTAGGCAATGGGCCTGCAAGCCATTGTGCGCTAATTCGGTGCAGCTGACGCCCTCCAAATTTCTTCTCGAACAATTTATCAACTCTACAGAAAATAATTCGTGCATGTTTTATCTAGTGTACAGCTGCTGAGCGTGTATATTATTGGTCGAATAGATAGTATTCCTAAATGATTGCACTATTAATGAGGACGAACGAGTGGTGCATTCATTTCGATGTGTTTGCTCCCCACTCCTTTTATTTAAATAAATGCAGGGCGGAAGAAGATACTCTCTCTCGTAGCACTCAGCGTTTAAATGCAGCTGATCATCAGCCTGCATTTCAAATGAGAGGAAATAACCAGAATCCAGCAAATAAAATTAAACCTAGATTACAGGCATCGACAACGAGGAATACAACCCTGAGGAAATGGGATGTGCCATCACAGAAATTCAAGAGGCTCGTAGAAAACATGCGGTGCGAAGAAATAATGAACACGTATAGTTCACATAATTATGTAAAGAACTGAAAAACTTGTACTATGTGTAAATTTATGTTGTTGAAACACTTATGAAAGTGTTATGAAAGGTCATACTCAAGAGGGGGTAGAGAGTGGGGGAGGGGTGAGGGCATGTGGACAAGGGAGGAGGACGTGGACACCATGTGGACAGTGGGAGGAACCCATGATGGACATCCACTAAAGATAGTATCTTTCAGGTTTAGGGAATTTCTGTTTAGTTGAGTTTAAAATATCTGTGAATGGAAAATTCTTGAATTTTTTAAAAAATAGGGAAAGTCAGGAATTAAGCATAAATTTGTATTAAACGCCAAATTTATCCTGGAAGTTCATTTAGAGGTCAGGAAATATCCAGTAATCAAGAAAATATGGAAAATTGTCGTGGTATTTGTAGTAAAGCAGGTGCCTGTAAATTTATAGGATGGGCTTTTGTGTGTTCCAACACATTTTCTGGACACCCTACTTTTCAAAAATATTAAGGATATCTATGAGGGGTGGGGGAGGGGTTCTGGAATAGGGAGTCAGAGGAGGGATTCCGGAATAGGGAGAGGTAACCTGGGGAAGTGGTTTCTAGGGAGAAATTGGATAAAATGTACACCATGTATTAGGGGGTGGGGAGAAATCAATTTTTGAAGAAATTTCGGTGACGTTCTTTTTGAATGTCCCCTTACTTGTTATGTTGTTCCATAAGGGAGTTTATGTTAAGATCCATTTACACGTTTGGACATCTTCAATGTTTGTTGTGTGTTTGATTGAATATATATGGAATACACATGAGTACTGGAACAGCGCCTATCACATCCATATGCCAACTCTTTTGTAGTGGATTTTTCCTCTCTACATAATGCATTTTTGTTCAAAAATTTGCTTTTACATGTTCGCGAGTGTAGCAAGGTAAAAGTAACATGTTACTTAAGGCCATTTTAGATGCACGACATTCGCAGACGATCGATTTTTCTCTGTATATAGCAACGAGAACACCCAACAACTCAATTGTGCATCTAAACCAATTGAAAATTGCTATTTGGTCCGCGAGGTTTTATGAAAAAAAGTTCACCTGGTTTTCCAATTCTTTCGCTTTTTCACTCTGAAGAAAATATCTTAGATCTTTAAGATCGTAAAATACAACATAATTGTACTCATCATATTTCAGCAGTTGCTTTTTACCCAGGCAACATCATGCAGTTTTCGAGTGCATAATGGCTTTTTTCCCCCTCGTAATCTAGCTAAGTGCTCATTGATTATCTTTAGTTTTTTATATATTTTTTTATTTTAAGAAAGAAGCCAAAATGCACGATTTTAGTTTTCGACATATGATATTTGCAACGTTGAAAGCACTTGTCCTTAATGACATCCAGAGGTTAACTTCAGTATGTGTAGCGATAAGTCACGTTTTTTCGATAAAAAAAGCTCCTCGAAATATGTGAAAGTTTTGCCAAAATCGGTGACACGTTCGTGTCTTATCTATTATAGTATATATGGGGATGTGAAAGTTTGGATAATGAAACTAGTACCTTAATTAAATCAGCGCTGACTGAATTGCGTCTGGGAAATGTACGGTAATTGTTGACAAGTAGCTTAATTTCACGCCTCCGTTCACTTTTATTCACAAATCCGTGTTAATTTTAACGAGCGTTTGAAATTGTAGTGTAATTAATTCCGAGGACATTAGTATTGTTTAAAAAATTCAACAAGTGGCCATCTTTAGGCGTTGAAAAGTACTTGTTCCCAACAACTTCAGTTAAAAACTAAATTAAACAGAAAATCTAAAAACTTAACAATACCATTATTGGTGGACATCCATAATGGATTTCCACTTTAAGGGGGATTACAACCCTATCCTTTTCAATGGCTAAATTTGCAAAGACACTCCCAGTCAAACAAAAAAAGATTAAATAAAAATTAAAATTGTTTAAAATAACTTAATAAATCAGCAAGGGGCTTCGCTTGCCATTTTTCATTTTAAAATAGTAGATTTCTTTAAATTATTATTTAAATTTTTGCACTCACAACATGCCTATCTCATGCTGCCACCTACTGGCAGCGTGTGCAAAATAACGGACGTTTTTCAAACTTGTATATTAATTTTTAAAAAATCTACCATTTGAAAGTGAAAAACAACAATATGAGGCTTTTGCTGATCCATCAAGCCACCACAAACAATTGTCACCCCCACCCAAAACTCCCTCATTCAACTGTGATTATCTTACATTGAAAAGGATAGGGTTGTGATCCCTCTTAACTTCCCCCCCCCACCTCCTGGTAGCAGATACCCATAACTCCCTCTTGAAAATTGAGGACGTCCTTTCTTATCTGATTTCATGTATGGACATATATGGAATTTTGTCTATTTATTGAAGAAAATTCAATTTTAATAAAGCCTTTACTGAAAAATTAAAAGTAAGTAATTTAAACTATGTTTTTATACCAAAGTTCAGGTTTGAACCAAGAATATCATGGCTTGACAGACATTGCCCATCGTCTAAGGTTATATCGGAAATATATTTACTTTGTCAAGTGTGCAAACTTTGAAACGTGACCTAAGAGTATCTATGACATGGGGACATTTTATAAGCTAAAAAAATGTTTGCAGATTCGTCAATATAAACGAACCAGATGTCAATTCGATAAGTATACGAGGCAATTTCTTCTAAAAACACTTAAATTCAGACATCATTACAGCCGGGTGTAATTGGAAAATAAATTGATAAAAAATCTGTATGGGGCCATTCAAAAAGGACGTCCTCAAAAATGGTAGGGGTTGGAGGGTCTGCTGGCATGTGGACACCATGTGGACAGATGGGAAGGGGAGGAGAAAAGCCATTATGGACGTCCAGTAATGATGGTAATTTACAGTTTTTTTAGATTTTCTGTTTGAGTTTTAAAGGTCAGTAAAAAAGGAAATGGACACCGGAAGAAATGTGTCCCTAGTCTAAAATGTACTTGAATTCTTAAAACCTCGGGAAAGTCGGGAATTATGCCCAAATTTGTGTTAAACGCCAATTTTATGCTGGAAATTTCCTTCAAGGTCAGGAAATTTCCGTTAATCAGAAAAATCTGAAAAAATGTCGTGGAATTCGCAGTGAGGCTGGTGCTTGAAAACTTATAGGTATGTTCCAAGACATTTTCTGGACACCCTACTTTTCCAAAAAACGAAGGGGAGGGAGTCTGGATTAAAATGGACACCATATGAACAGGTGTATGGGAGGGGGAAGGGTCAATTTTTGAAGGAATTTTGTGGACATTCTTTATGAATGGCCCTTATGTTCACCATTCCAGGCATAGCAAACCCATATATGGAAACTCGAAATCTAAGAAGTGCCCATATGCCCCAAAACAGTTCGTATATGTATACTCAAACGCTTTGAGTACATCCTGGAATATGTACTGTGTAAACACTGTTGAAATAAGAATTAATCTTAAAACAGGAAGATTTTCATGCCGAACATTTGTATTTTTAAAAAACCAAAAGTTGCATCGATATTAATCTTGTTCGTTAATGCAAAAATCAACACTCGAGGGAAGAACAAGCATAAAGCTAGTAAGAAAACCTAAAAATGATCCATCATTTATCATCATTACAAAGATGAAGCCCAACGTTCAACCTTCATTTAAGCTAATCCTCAAGCACTCATCCTTGAATGTTCATTCAGTGTAGGAGTTTGAACACGCAAAATCAGACACTTATTCCTCGTTCAAATTACTCAATAAAACAAGATGCTCCTCCGTGTTGTTTTAGAAAATTTGAAAGCATACACGAGAGTACTGACGATGAATACAAATTTTAGGTTTAATTCATAAAACAAAAAAAAGCACGACGACCTTTTTTTACAGAGTGGATTTCACGCGGCTTATTTGCCACATTGTGTAAAAAGTATTTTGGCATCGATTTGTCAGAAGACGACCGAGCATTAATTAGCCACTACTTTGCATTAAGTAACTGGCAATTAATCATCGAGTCTTTATGATGGAAACAGCTTGCAATACGTATAACAATACGATAGCAACTAGCAATTTCGTAAGCACAATAGCTAAACGAGGAAAGGGGGAAAAAATATGCAAATTTCGAGAAAAAAATGAACGTTTTCCTTAATGAAAGTTTAGCACGCAGGTATAATAACACCATTTTTTAACAAAACGAGGCAATATATCAGAAGCCATTGAAAATTAACCGCAGGCGCTATAATCATCGATTTCTTAACTTGTAGATGACAATTAACCACGACATAAATATTGTTGAGATGAAAAAGCATGGCACGTGTTCGACCAACCATTAGCAATCTGGAAACACTGATTAAGGTTATCAGATCTTTGGAAAAACCCTTACGGAAATTTGTGCACAGCTAGAGTTTCGATAAATTCCATTAATCTTCCAAATTAATCAACCAAATTCACAACCGATCCATGTTTCAGGCTTAAAATTCACTATACACTGTGAGTCATAAAAAAGTAGAACCCAATAAAAAAATCACAACTTCGTAAAAAATGCTTCGATTTAAATGAAATTTTGCACTTACCTAGAACAATAGTGTAGGAACAAAAATGAATTGTAAGATGTGGTTAAAATGTTTTCAGGTGGCCTTTACACAAGCCCGGAGTCTAACGCACCATTCTTTGATTGATGAATCGCGTAAATGCCGCGCTGGTCGAATTCAATCCAAGTTTTCTTAATTTGTAGTTTCGAGTCCGAGATTTGTCGCATGTCCGGAACAAGTTTTTTGTTCCTACACTATTGTTCTATGTAAATGCAAAATTTCATTGAAATCGAAGCATTTTTCAAGAAGTTGTGATTTTTTTATTGGGTTCTACTTTTTTATGACTCAGTGAAGTATGTGCGTTATAACAAGCCTAATAATGACAAAGTTTAGATTATGCAGGGAAATTCCATAATATTTTTCCAAAGAACTGGAACAATTTTCTAGAAAGACTAGTCTCCAGTAAATTTGTTGTGAAAAATTCAAGTATTTCAAGGCTTATCATATAAGTTTCAAATCAAACGTCCCCCGACAAATGCAATATAATATTTTCCAAAGAATATGTCCATATAGCATTTCCCAAATGCCTAAAAATCCATATACGGTGTATAATTTTTCAACCAGGGAAAACAGAGGGGTTTTGATCTGGTTTCCTTTTCAAATTTCCAATTACGTCAAGTGCAGATTCGAAAGTTGATTTTTATATAATTAGGTTTAATGCGGAAAAGTAGAGCGAAAACTTTCTAATTGAATTAGTCTGTTTTCTTCGCATGAAAATTGCCAAAAAATATCTCTCTCATAAATGATTAAGACCAGATGAATTCATCCGAAAATCTTCTCGGACGAATTAATTGATGGTCTATACGCGGTGAATGCTTTGTTTCATTTGGCGATAAATCACAAACTTGCTTCTTAATTCACCTGGCACATTTTTAATACAGCTAAAATTTCAGTCGACAACTTCTTGACAGTAGCTTTCTGCTATCACATTTATCACAATTAAATTTGCAAATGCAATTATACACGCCCGCAGATGCCTGTATTAGAGAGCTATATTAGATTATAAAAAAAACACGTGGCCTAGCCTATCATATACTGAGAACATTTCCAGCATCAAGTTTTCCCTTAAGTATTATACCAATAAGTAACCCATTTGGGCGTATAAATGAGAAAAAAAACTATTACATTTATACGACCTGGAGTATAGGAACAGGAAACCTTTGCAATTACAAATACAGCGAGGGAGGCCATAAAAAAATGTATAACTTATATGGTCACTGTGGATTAAGTACATTAAAAATTCAACATGGTACATCATCAGTATCTGCCAAGAAAAATTCAATCTCATGTGCATAATAACTTATTTAACACTTTTCAGAAACCAAGTTTTCTGCTTTCGCTGAAGAATTGATGGGTTTTTCAGTCAAGGCAATAATCGATTATAACTATACTTAAATTGAGTTTAGTTCACTTGTCTACTTCAAAGAACAGTTGTTAAGAAGTTACACCACCAAATTTACACCATTTTATTACCTGTGGTATTCATAAAGCATTTTGTCTTATTATTTAACGACCTTCCAAAGATGAGTACTTTATGGGTGGTTCTGGCTGTCATTGATATCACGTATTCTCACTGTCCAGACTTTTATGCGTTTTAAGGGCCACGCGCATGCGCACTAACGCTTTTGAGCATAAAGTGCCTCCATTAACCTCAAGCTTAGTGAAAAACTTAAGCCTAGGTGAAAAAAACAATAGAAACTAATAGAGATTTCTATTGGTTTATATTGTTATTTGGACACTTTATTGGTTTTAATTGTTTTCTATGGTTCCTGTATTGGCTTCTATTGACTTTATGGTTTAGCCGTATTGACTGAACAATAGAAAACAATAGAAAACCATAGAAAACAATTGAAACAATAAAACCAATAGAAATTTTCTATTGATACTAATAGAAAACAACGTTCCAAATAACAATAGAAAACAATAGAAATATCTGTTGTTTTTTCACCAGGGATAACAGCGAAATTAAATCTTATTTGGAATTCAAAAGGATGCAAATTGCATTAAAAAAATATTGATAGCCAATCGCAGACAGTATTAGCTAGCCTTTAGCTGTGAACTAAATGAATATTTCCATGTTTGCTAAGCCAAGACTTTATTTTAAGCCAAGGTTTAAGAAATAGTCTTAAGCTTGACCCTCAACTTAATCCGAGTTGGAAATCACCAAAACGTTTATTTCTAGAATTTTGTTTGGAGATGTAGATTAGTTATACTTTGGCTTAAAATAATACCAGGCTGATTTAGACTGCAATGGATATCCCCACTGTGTTTCTGAATGTCAGATTTAGCATATTCAGTAAGGGCCAACTTAAGGTATTCCTAGCATAACAAAGAATTGGGATGCTATGTACTAACAAAAAATTATCCTGAAATAACCCCAAACTTCTTAAAAAGGGCGTGACGGGCTAAGTCCTGTAGAGCCTGGTAACATTTCTTTTATACTACCAAATATCTGGGGTTTATATTACCAAAAATCTCTCTATATAAAACCCACAATTTCATACAGCTTTTTCACCTGGGGAGATATAGAAAATTCAAAATGCTGGTTGCAAGATTCCCCCTACAAACTTCAGGTCACAACTTTGAAAGTAAGACAGAGTCCCATATTACCCCATGATCGAAAAAGAGTGTACTTTTGTGCCATGACTATAACGATTTGTTCGATCCAGTCCCGTTCTGCCCTAGGGCCATAAATCAGGACACGAAATCAGATTTGGTCTGATATTCACGAAAATCATTTCGTTGAGATGAGTCATGATGGTGGCATAAAACATCGAGATTAATCCGGCATGTGTATGCAGGAGGGGCATTTATCTGAATGTACACAAAGCACGGTTCGGGGGACATTGAAATGTGAATGGCATTGTGGGAGGGAGGGGACATTGAATGCGGTTTTTCTAGAAATGTGAGAGAAAATCGAAATCTTATTTCTTTCTATTAAAGAAGCTTTTTTTCCCTATCGTGGCAATAAAAGGAAATCAATGAAGCGACTCAGTAGTTGTTCAATTGAAAACTGCCATCCATATATATATACCTGTCAGTGCGTGGGGAATTGGTCAAGGGGTCAGTTATCACACCTCGGAGACCGTGACAAAGTTATCCCTTTACACCGGGGCAATTCCTCTTACCCGTCTTTCTGACACCTAATAGCAACATGGGAGCCATGCAGATAAAGATATGACAAATTTTAAAGTGTGAAATGGAGAATAATGGATGACAAAACTATCAACGACCTAAAAGACGACACTGGGATATGGGGAAGAGGGGACTAATGAAATTCAACTCATGCATCATACATATTTAGTTGAATCGGACATCGATTCTTCATAAACTACACTCGAAACCCATCAAAAATACACACTGAAATAATCTACAAGAACTCAGTTGTGGATGATGCCCCAATATAGTCCACCCACTTTAGAAATATGGGATATGTGGAACCTGGGTTTACGAACTTATCTGTTTACGAACAAATCGGTTTATGAACACCACATGTTGTTTAGCTTTACGAATGATGCTTCAGTTTACGAACACATTTCTCTGGACCACCGATCAAAGGTCCGAGTTTCTGCAATTGTTTTAATAGTTCCAGCAGAACATATTTGTTATAAGTTTAACTAAATACGAGAAACATAAAAAGGTGTTATAATTTCCAAGGATTTAAATTAAAATCGATATTAGTTTCAAAGATATAGCCTCAATTGCAAATATGGCAAAAGTTCGCCTGTTGTTTTCTCCACGCTAATTGCAGATGCAATTGGTGACTTCGATTTGAGACTTAAATCATATAATTAACAACAAAATACAGTAGAATAATACACATTTTCCTAATGGAAACAATGTTTGTTAAAGTAAATTTTTAAACAGAATCTGAGAATGAAGTTGATTCGCAGCAACGTCATTATGACGACACCACGTGGGTGTCTTTATTTCCTATAATGTTGGAAATCATGGATGTTTATATTAAACTGTTTTTTTCTAATATTACTGTTAAATTTCCTTTCTGTATTATTTCCACACATAAAGCCATAACATGTTAAAAAAATTCTAAGACAAAGAACGCATTATTTGGATTTACATTAATCGCAATGGGAAAAACTGATTCGGTTAACCAACTTTTCGTTTCACGAACAGGGTCGAGGAACTGATTAAGTTCGTAAACCGAAGTTCCATTGTATTATGTATGGCAATCTAGTTCTACCTTGCACAGCCATCACCGAACTTGTTTTGTACACCGCTTTCTAATTACAATGCAGATGCAGTATTGTTGTAGTTAATATGCCCTTTGGGCCTCTTCTTCATCCACATACAACAGGCTTTGATATATTATTCACAATATAGATTTTCGAGAACGAATTTTCAATTAAACCTGCTCTTTCTATTCTTAATCGGAAAAGCTCTTTACATATGGATGCAGTGAGTACATTCACCAAACATTTTGTACATTACTTAACAATAATTAATTCATGATATTTCTGAAACGAAAATAAGATATTCATGAGCCTAAAAATAATCAAACCGTATGATGGAATTGATGAAAACTATTTGCTTTTAAATAACATTTCAAAAGCTCTGGTTTGTACGATCACATTAAGGTATTTCTAGCACAAAGTTGTTAAATAAAATGGTATTTACAAATATTCCTTGCTACACATATTTATTAGTTATACTTATATATCAAGTTAATATAAAAAGATAGTCTGTAACACTATGCTTGAATTTGTATATTTATACAGGGTGGATGAATAGTCACCGACTCCCACTATTTTTCTTAAAGGGGTTTGGTACCCTATGTATTTCAATGGTAAAATTTGCACTTCACCCAATTTTCAAAATAAAAAAGTTTCTATAAAATTAAAAATGTATACACATTCTTTAAGACGTATACAAGGTCTTG